>VCRD01001298.1:139679-149919 GCA_006783055.1 Trinorchestia longiramus
GGAAGTGGAGGCTGTGGAGAATGCTCAGATGGAAGTACAGGCTGTGGAGGAAGGTCAGATGGAAGTGGAGGTGGCATAGAAAGTTTACCGGATAGTGGCGACTGAAGAGACTCCGATGAAATTGGCCACTTAGATTCAAAAAGACACAACTGCTGGGATAAAGTAGATGGGGACGGTAGCTGAGAAAGCTCAAATGAACCCTGATGCTGAAAAGATTCAGAACCCACAGCTGGTTCAGATGGAAGTGGAAGACGCTCTAACCCAAATGAAGATGTAACTTCAGCCCTAGTAAAAGAAGCAGATGTCAGTGCTGGCAAAGCACAAGATTTGTTTGATAGTGCGTGAAGTGAAACCTCTATTGGGCATTCAGACGAAAGTAATGGAGTAAATGGTCTTGCTTGTTGACAATGTTTTGATGAACTAGACTGGATAGGAGACTTGATTGAAAGTAATGATTGATAGCCTACGGAATCTACTGACTGAGCAATCAGCCCAGAAGAAATTGATGTATTACATCCAGCATTTTGAAGCAACTTGCTACAGATGTTCTTACTATAGTTACTTGATGACTGAAAAATATTGACACCAGGAGACAGCTTGGGGGACTTCGTGTGATATTGCTGGGCCGACTGTTCACTAAAAACCTCCGGCTTGGAATGAACAAAATCGAGTTTGAGCACACTTTTAGGATTCTTATCATTTGCTAGCTCTTGTAATAGAGCAGATTGATGTTTGATGGAATTACGCTGATAATCTTTTGCTGCCAAATTAGGCATCGAAGGTGACACTGCATTGGTATCTGATCCCAATGAACGCCCTGAGGGGCTAAGAGATGACATTGTCTTGCAATTTGACTGCTTGCCGCACTTAACAGACAGTGGTTGTGATCCAAGGCATGATACAACAGATTTAGAAATTTTACTTTTACGAGTATCAGGAAATAGAGGTTCTGATGTTTGCTCTAGAGAAAGTGGTGGGAGGAAGGATGTTGCTGTAGAAATTCGCATAGGTGACCCTAAATGTAAGGTTTGTGAGCAAAAAATTGAAGTTTCCGATGCCAAACTAGAATTTGATACCCCTACTTTTGATAATGGAGGATATGGGCTGTCAGTTATATGTGGAGACTCTTTTGCTAAAAATGGTATGTTTTCCGAGGAACAATCCGACTCTTTCAATTGTAGAAATGAAGTTTTACAGTCCTTTGGTGATGTCATTTGATGATGAGTATGTACATTGCGTGTTTTGCAACTTGAAAACTGATTTGGAGGAAATTCATCATTATGATTCGTTGACGTTCCCTGATAAAAAGGAATGGGGGATGGATTTCTGACAGAATATAGATCAACATATGATTCACAAATTTTCTTAGATTTATCTGCGCTATTCAAATTGAGAGGTATTACAAGTTTAGGGTCACACTCCAACAAGAAATCATCTTTATTCCTCGGTTTATTTTGACTTGACTTTCGTGGAGACAAAGATGATCCACTGACAATCTCATTTTCAGTATCAACAGATTTCATTATCACATCTACAAGATCAGATAAATGGCGATTATGTGAATGATCATGCAGTGGTAAATTGGGATTGAAATTAAAATTTTGTACTGTTCGTGAAACAACTTTATCATGTCCGAATCTATTTTTAGATTCAGCAAGATTCAGGCACAATGATTCCTCATGTAGAATATATGGACTCTCTCCTGGTGAATATTGAGCATCAACGTGAGATTCTGCATCATTCTGGCAGTAAGCTTCAGCAGGTTTACAGTTCAAGAATGTAACTAAATCATTAGATGGAGTCATCTCATCCTTAGGTACTTCATGTGAATTTGTTGATTTTGAAATGTTTTCAAGAATTTGGGGCGACCGATCATCAATATGCATTTCGCCATTGGTTTTTTGTTTTTTCAACTTGTACAAGTAATCTTTTACAGTGTAGAACTCGTCTCTTATTTCACAAAACAGTTCATGGATTTTTCTTTTCCTCGAGCTGGAAGTGCGATTACCAGGTTCACTTATATATAAAGATTTGGTATCATAGTACTTCTTTTTCAAGATTTCAAAATACTTGATTCTGCCCTTCCTGTCCAATGAATTCATGTGTTTAATTATTTCTTCACGGTCCTGAGCACATGGTTCAGATTGAGGAGCACAGATGTGCACATCTGAGGTTTGAGGCAAAATGGCAGGAGCGACACAGCTGGATGAAGTGTCAGCCCCACTGGAAAAGTCATCAGTAAGCTTTTGCACACCAGCTGGGTTAGGCGCACCAGCATGAATGCTTAGTAATCCATGAACTTGAGGAATCTTTTCTACTTGAGTTAGGGGGCTATAAGAATGAGGCACGGTGCTCATTTCTAAATAATTTCCAAAATTATTTCTAGCACTGTCAGTGACTGGTGAAGCTACTGGCACTGTTTCTGCACTGAACGCATGTGTATTGATTGACTGATCATAATTGGCAACTTTTGAATTCCGAGAATAAATTATACTAGGGTCTGAATTAGTTTCACTTCCCTTTGCATGAGCTTCAGCCACAGGAATTACTTGAGTGATTGTAGAATGTTTTGTTTCGGCCCATTTCTCACGATCACTCCTGTTAAACTGTTGACGTGTCTTAGACCATCCTTCGATAACGGATTTCGAGGAGCCAGGCTGTGCTAAGGGAGATCGTGAAAAACGCACACGAGTATGGCGTTCCCGAAGTAACCTCCACTCTTTGTATGACTTGGGAACCTCTTTCAAATTGGCTTTACTAAGTAGTTCAGGACGTGGGATTGAAGCTGGTGACAAGTTTGGCCTTGACTCTGGTTTCTTCTTAGGTATCCTGTTGAAAAAGGAGAATTAATCACAAAAATATTTAGCAATTCTTTAACTAGTGTTACTACATGATAAACATTACAAACGTCAGAAATTACCTAGACCAATATTGCAAATGTAAGCAATTACTTAGACTAATATTGCAAGTGTGAGCTATTACCTAGAATATCACAAAATGTGAGCAATGCAAAGAGTAACAACTTTCTCAATACATAAACAAAAAATAATTGGCATTCTTGACACAATGTATTGAGTAAAGATTTCTGTAGTAGAGTACTACTAGCTAGTACTTACTTGAACCCAGAAAGTAAAGAAGCAGTTGTTGATGTGACTTCTTGCAATGAACTAACATTTGAAGTTGCATGACAATGTGGAATATTCTGAGAAGTGTTCAGATCTTCAGATTTCTTACTGTGAGACTTCCTTCTTGCAAACTCCGATAATTTCTCTTTACGAGAAAAATGAGAACCACCTTTCAGTGGCATTTTTTTTGCCACAGTAGAATCCAACGCATCACTGAAAGATAAACTTTTGGGCTTGCCTTTAGTAGATTCTACAGAATTTTCTACCATTTCTGCTTTATCTTTATTGGATTCATCCACTTTCAATCTCTTTAGTTTCACAGGTAACTCTTTGTTGGTTTTAGACGAGAAATCTATGGCATCCTTTGTGGAAACTACGCAACCTAAATCTGAAGATTTGCTGTCGTCACATTTAGTATCATACCCACAAACTTTGCCTTTCAAGCGTTTCATTTCTTTGTGCACAAGTTTCCCATACCTTCTCTGTGTAGCAACATTACTCAGCTTAACAAAACAACTTTTAATTTTATACTTCAGTAATAAACTGAACACTTCTTTTGACAAATCTTCAGGATGGTTCAGATGTTTTGATGCCACAGCCTTACCAATAGAACCAATCCTAGACATCACTTTTGACACATGGAGATCATTGATAGAAATGTTGCTTTCCAATTGCTTTTCACTTTCTTTGAATTTGGCAATTTGCTCATTCACCTTCAAGTTGCCTTCAACTTTGACACTGTCAGGAGAGCCTATATTTAGTACAGGGTGAGTATTACTCAAAGCTGATTTTTTATCAGTAGTTTTGGTGGCAGCAATAGTAGCACTGAAAGGCTCTAAACTTTTAGAAGAGCTTTGGCATGCTGCTTCAGAGTCTAAAACTTGGGTTATTTCCAATTTTATTGGCTCCTCATTTTCCTGTTTCAGAATTTCTACCTTTTGTTGCCCTGCATTTTTTAATTCTGCTTCCTTTGAATTTACAACCTCATCTTCATGATGATGTTTGTTAGCTTTTTGAACATCACCATCTGTCTCTGGTAGTGAATTATTCAGAGCAGCTTTTTCCAGATTCAGCACTGACTTCACTTGCATTTCAGATAGAGACTTTACCTTACTGTTGCAAAAAGATGACAGCTTTTTAGATTCTTTCCTTCTTTTTGCCTCTGAAGAATAATTTTGCTCAGGTTCCACTTTCACAGATGATACATGACAGGGCTCATTAACACATTCTTTTAGCTTGCCATGCCTGGAGGAATTTCCTTTTGCTTGTTTTTTTTGTATGACTGATGAGGCTTCTGGGCAGACAGCAGAATGGAAATTAACTTTTTCCTCTTTCTGACTCTCTTTTAATTTGCCCTTTTTCATCAAGCCTTTTGGTTTTGGACCCCTTCTTTGACGTATGAAAACAATATCTTGACAAATGGAAGATTCTTCTAAGTGATCCGAGTGTGCATCATCAACTATATTTTCTTCTTTCAAGTCTTCAAGCTTTTCTTTGTCACCAGAATCCATTTTGTCTGGAACTTTAACACTTGGCTTCTTCTGCTGTTTTGAGGCATGTTGCTTTGCTTTTGTTTCTAGGGCCTTTAAATCTTTTTCTGAAACTGTTTTTCCACAAATTTGCAAGTCACTGTCATGAATATTTGTGCGCCTTTTTTGTTTCCTTATTTTAAACACTTTTTTCCACTCAGCACTAGAAGCACCATATTGACTACAAAATTTTTTCAAAATATCCTGATCGTCAGTTGGAAGAGCTTCCATGTTTTTCACACACATTTCTAGTGGTGGAAGATTCACTCTAGGCATACTCTTTTCAACTCCATTAAACATATCCATGTCAACTACTAGAGCAAGAGTTGATTGTGATATGAGCTTTGCAGCATGAAGCTGTTCCCTACTATAGGTGAGAACATTTTTGTCAACCCTAAATCTAACTTCAAATGCACGAGATGCAGGAGGATCTTGAGGGATTTCTTGTTTAACCACAACATCCATATCAGAACTCATCTTTACATCACTGATCTGTTCCCCTGGCTCTTCTTTTACATGAAAAATATGACATGCATAATTAATTTCCTCACACTGAAAGCCCTCAAACTCAATTGGTTCCTCTTTAACCAATGATAAATCTACTGGGATTACTGGAATATGACAAACAGAAGCTACTTCACACACACTACTAGTACTACTATTATTGAGCAAACTGTTTTGATTACTCAAAGTGTCAGGAATGACTGATGATAATGAATTACAGGAGCTTGTGTTTCCATCAGTGTCTCCATTACTAGCATCAGTTTGCAGCTGAGCACTTTCAACCAAGCCACAACTATTGACTAGTTCAACAGGCTCAAAAGCAGTAGACGAGTTATCAATAGTTTTATCCTTATTTTCAATTTCATTCAAAACTTTATTCAATAGATCAATCTCCTCTGCAGCATCAGCAAGTGAAGCAGATGAAAGAGGAGACTGGCTATGGCTTACATTGGGACTTCCATTTTTATCCATTGAAGAATTGATGTCCACCATCTGCAAATGAAAAATTTTTAATAGTTCACCATCATTGGCTCTATAAATTCTAAGTTAATGTAAATATTGTAAGATCTAACTACAGTAGATGTTTTTTTGACCACCACTAATGGGACCTTGCAGTTGCCAGTTAATATCACCCAAGTAACCACAAAGCATTCATAGACATGCTAGACATAAAAGCAAAACAATATCAATTGCTTAAAACAGTTAGTAAAGAAAAAATAATAAATAAATATATAAAGCTTGGCCAGCAAGTGCTGGTTTAAAGAAATTGCACTGTATGTTGCACAATAGTTATATGATTATAGAGGATTAGGATTAAAAAACCTAAAATACAATAGTAAGAAGAATTTAAATGAGAACAACTTCAACAAGTAAAATACACAAAATCCTTGCCAATAAAAGAAAATGAACCATTAAAGGAAAACATTTTTACTTTAACTCAATATCAGTACCATCACTCTTACTATAATTACTACATAATTCAACTTTAACATCTAATATGTTTATATAAATTTGGCAATCTTCATACAGAAACCCACAACTGTCCTGATTCAAGTATCATCCCAAGTCAAGTACTAGTATCTTGATGGAAAAAGCTTGTAAGAGGCCCATCAAATATCTTGTGAAGAGAGTAAAAAAAGAATAAGATTCAAATACACTAAAAATAGGTAGTGGCAACTCCATCCACCACTCAGGCTCCTTAGGCACTGACAAAGTATTAAATTTTGGGTAAAAAGTATTTATATGCTGTTTTAACATCTCCCAGCATTGACCTTGTGTACATAATTATAGTTAGTACCTTAGGCCATTTTTAGAATGGTGGATCCTAGGGGCAAATGGTGAGGCAGAACATGAGCTTATCAAGAATTAGTACAGCCAAAGAGGTTTTCAACAGCTATATTATTTTTTAAAGAAAAAGTCATTTGCAGCACCTATGCCAAACATCCTTAATGCCTAGGCCAAACATCCTTAATGAAAAATTAAGAATTTCCATACAGCAATATTGATGAATGTACAGTCAAATCATCTTATTTTAACAAATAAGTCATAACCTATCAGAAGATGAGTAATTGAGTGCAGCACACAATATAACTGTGTTCAAATTTGTAACATCAAACTGTGTCCTGCAGCTCATCAAAGTGATTAACGATGGTAGTTGAATCACAAAATAGTAAATTTTCACTAAGCAGACTCAACCTTACTCAAATAATCTTGTAAGTGATTCATGTGGATATTACTAAACAAATAAAATTTCAGTTTGTGAATGCCATACAAGGGATTCTATATTAATTACAGATTCCTTTAAAGAGTATCAAGATACAACAAAATATGAAATTTTGTGTCAAATGTGAGATTATAAAGCAGATAATCTCACACAGATACATGAAGTTCTATGTTAATCATCATTGGAAATTAAATTGGATACAATTTAGTATTGATCATAGAAAAATACAATTTGATCCTAATGCTACCCTCAATCACCACAACACAACTTGGTAAAATGTTAGATCATCCACAAAGTTATGTACATTTGGATTGGTTTTTGATATTGGTGTGTAACACAGAATCTCTCCTTGTTATGGAATACTACTTGACTGAATCCTGACTACATTTACAATCAGAATTTCTTCCACATATTTCTACTCAAGAAGCCTGATGAAACTGATTGCAAAGAATTAATGTTACATGCACTTCCTATGATCACAAACTAGATCATTCTGCCTGTGAAGCTCTTCATTTCAATATTGCATTTGATGAAAATAGTCATTGAATGTAATATTGAAATGTTGAAGAGCTTCACAGGCAGAATGATCTAGTTTGTAATCACAGGAAGTGCATGTAACATTAATTCTTTGCAATCAGTTTCATCAGGCTTCCTGAGAAGAAATATGTGGAAGAAATTCTGATTGTAAATGTAGTCAGGATTCAGTCAAGTAGTATTCCATAACAAGGAGAGATTCTGTGTGGATCAGACATGATCAAATAAATAATTAAGTTGATAAAAATTGAAGACCTACACTGCAAAAACTAGCATCAAAACTCAAAACATTTAGTATATCTTTTCTCAATGCTTTAAGGCAATTGAAAAGTAAAGCAATTGCATAGATTGGTTCTACAAGAACTGAAAGACTAAAAATTAGTTCAATTCAAGTCATTCTCTATTAATTGTCTGATTGACAAGAAATTTTCAACAATTTACATCCATTAAGAAATGGATATTCTTTGACAATAATAGAAAGTTAAATGCAAGTGTATTCCAAGAAAATTACTCAAGACATTATACTAAAATATTGATGGCTTGCAATGAAGTTATTCATTATTTATTTTTGCCTTGAAAAACAATAGCAACAACCACTTTTTGTAAAACATATGGAGCACACAGACAAAAACTTGAATTAAAGCATCCTATACTTAAAGACAAGACAATTTTGCTGCACAATTACTCATGGATGCACCATTCTTAAACATTTGTCCTGGAGCTGCATAGCCTGAGACCCAAGTTTGCCTGATCCTCTTTATTTGCCTGCTATCATTCCTGCTGGTTATCACTTGTGTAAGCATTTCATGCTCCTTTTTATAAAAAATTCTTACTTTTTCTTCACTAAGAAAGACTTTCTGGGAACTTGAATCACTAATCCTTCCTTTACCTGGGAATTGTTACAAAGATGGGATCAAGAATTCGAAGGTGTATTGGGGAAAGTTAGACATAAATCTGATATTTATTTAAAATAAACAAATGTGCTATTAAAAAAATGTTGAAGTGCTCGATTCATTTCTTACGAAATACATTAATTTTTGCACGGAAATTAGCAGAGAGCAAACTGGCACATAACACGTCATGTTGGACTTCACGTGAAAATATATCGCTCCAAATGAACTAATGAAAATTTAATCCAATCTGGTACTTTACAGTACACAGTCTTTAGAGCTATGAAGAGTACTAGGAGGATGATCACATTTTATGATAAAATGATTATTATCTGACCGTGAATAGCTACGAGTTTTTGTTTCACCACCAAACAGGTTAGGCAGCAAGCAATGACTACCAGTAACAAAACCTATAAAACACACATAACTTTATAAATATATACGTTATCAGCTTCAAAAGTTCTTAAGTTAGTTAACACAAACAACTTATGAGGAAATAATTAAATTCTACCCACCTCATCATCTGCAATCGCCTATCACAACAGCGTACACGACTTCCACTGTTCCACACTAACAATACTGTGGTGTGTGGTACCTTCGTCTAGACTCTAGTCTAGTAAAAAGTATCCTTAGTTAAAGAAGCAGCAACTTCAAATAAACATGTTTTTATCAATTATTTACACTGAAATAATTTATCAAAATTTTTCTTTATATCGTAGTTATAAACAATGTTAATTTTTGAAGCAGTGAGTACACCTCGGTTCATTCAGTCCCTGTGTTCCAACAATAGTCCGTCAGTCTACTCTAGTTACTTAATGTTATGTACGTTGATTATAAAATAAGAACAACCCTACAGCAATAACAAACGGAAAGGAATTTTTACATGAACATGATTTAAATAGAGAAAATATTTTAACGCCTTCAATACAAATGTTAGTATTTTGTAAGCCTAGTCACCTCAAAAAATACCGGAGGTAAAATCGAGATTTGTCGAGATTTTCCCTTCGGTTCTAAATATGCTCACAAGGGATGTATAATACTTTTGCAGAGCCAACCCATAACACAATGACCAATTGGTCGTTGAATGTTTAAATGTTCCACCTTGAATGTGTTCGACTTTAGTATGTTTAAGGTTAATGTGTAACGCTGTGATGAATACTCTTGTAACAGAATGCGTTTAGAGTCAACTAGTGGTAGAGAACCATTGTCTCAGCGCGTTCTCTGGTACCGGTCCCATTCTTGTGCCTGCCGTTGCCATGTAGACATTGGTGTCTGTACTGTAACCAAACTGTGTTCACTGAAATAAACCTGGTTAGCGTAATCACGCTCCTGTGATTTTCTAACATTGGTAACCGTACATAATCATTGCCTTCTCGTCGACTCCTTAAGCTATAAAATATACACACCCGCCCCAATTTTTTCCATTTACTGATGAGAATTTAGGTCATAAAAGTTAGTTAAGTCACTAAATTATTTTCATTTAGACTGTATATGATGAAATCTTTATTCAAATATTATTTATGTGACTGGTGGGGTATATCATGCGCAGGCGCAGTCTGTCTTGCATATTACTCTGGTCTACAAGTAATGAAAAATGAAAAAAACGTACTCGATATGAGTTTAAACGCAAGTCAATGACTACTATAAACAGGACGTGCACGGCCATATAGCTGACTACGCTAGCGGAGGCAGTTCACTGAACTGAGTGAGTTCAGTTAGTCATCAACTGTCACAGTGCGAGCATTGTCGTAGTCTGTCGCTCGGTTTGAATCGGACATTATTGTTTATTTCGAGGAACATATCTGCATTTCTAAGTGGATACTGTTTGTTTACAAAGTTTATAGCTAATTATATGTATTAAAAATGCTGACCAAACGTGGGATTGTGAACTGTCGGGGTATTTACAATAAGGAAAACAGGTGCCGCGTGTTTTGC
>VCRD01001299.1:9321-29740 GCA_006783055.1 Trinorchestia longiramus
TTTGCTGTACGAGAAAACGTAGTACTCCGCTATAAGCCCAGAACTACGTACTTCAACTGTTTTTGTTTTCGTGAAGTACTTTCATTGTGAGAACTATCTAAAGATTTGCTTTCAGTTTGTTACAAAAAATATCGTTTAGTCAAAAAAAATAGCCCAAAATTATGGTATGATTTTTTTCAATTAATTTAATTTACATCTATTTATTGCGTGAGTTTTTTGCAGCTTGGTTCTAACGATAAAAATATGCGTTGCACATCTCGACCCAAGTCAATGGTATTCAAAGTTTTCCTGATGCTTTATAATTAATATGCCTCCTACCGTAAATCCAATCATTATGATGCCTTTTCAACTCTCTGTGTCATCTAGTTTTCTGACTACTTGCTCGACGGGAACTAGAAATAATACTAGTCTCCCTGAAAAGCTTCTTGTCGCTTTGAACCAAATTACAAATGTCTGTTTTTCAGTCGCAAATCCTCGACTCTAAATTAAGTCTGAAGATTTCTTGGAGCGTTCACCCGAGCAGCTCGCAGGCGCCGCTTCGCTATCGTCTTCTGAGCTCAGGCGAATCAATCGAGACATTTTTCAACCTTTCTTCCACGGTTGGTAGTGTGATTCAAGTTTTCGTCTCATTAAACCGTTTAATTCTATTGAATTCCAATCAGAGTTCAATAAAATGTTTTCTTTTTACGTTCGTGTGAAAGTTGATCAAAGATTTTTTCAAATTGTTGTTGGGAATTGAGCTCGGGGAAAAGATTTTTTAGGGCTAAAGGTTGTATGGGGCGCTGTATTTCTTGAGAATTTGCTCCTTGATACCGAGGGTAGAAAATGATTGCCTTCTACATCCACCATTAAACCCTCATGAATTAAGATTATGAATAATTTGTTTAGTAAGCAAGCATGACAGTTCATATTCATGTATTGTTCCATTACCTTATGCAAGGCGAACGAAACTAAAAAGTGTACGGTTTTGTGTGTCATTATTGAATCACTTTATGGAAGTGCGAACGAAATGAATATCTTTGCGGACTTCGTTATAATTATCTTTGACTAAAACGAGACATGAATATTTTTTAAAAGTCTACGGATTCTAGTACCTTTATTCAATTATCTCACGCGGCAGCATTAAATATAGAAAAGTCTACGGATTAAAGTACCATTATTCAAGTATCACACTCAACAGCAGTAAGGATATAAAAGTCTACGGATTATAGTACCATTATTCAATTACCACACTCTCGAATGAAATAGTAGAGAAATCTACGGATCCTAGTTCCATTGTTGAATTACCTCACTGCCGAGTTTGATGGAAGAGTCTACGGATTTCTCTCCCATTTTTAAAGTGCCTCCTGAGGGAAAGACGAGGTGAAAAGTGTCAGGCTTTCGTACCAGTATCCAATTCCCGTCTGCGTAAAAAATGGATATTACAGATTTGTGTTGCGGTATTCATTTATTTTTTCTGATATTGTTAATAAATTGATATATTTGTGAAATTCTATACCATTATTTAATTACGCTATACAAAAGCATAAAAATTTAGAAATCCAGGAGCTTTTGCCCCGTTATCCAGTTACTTTTAGTTGAAAACGATCTTGGCTCTCGTACTGGAACAGTTTTTTCTTCATTTTATGTTTGTGGTGCCTAGTCATTCAAATATCATAGAATCAAGTCGCTTCTTTTCTCAATCCCTTAAGAAGACTAAGGGTTCAGGAGTTTTTCCTTCATACCTGCCAATTTACATAACATCCTTGCCATTGCCATTTTTGCTGTCTCGTTGAACGTCTTTATTCCCTAGACTACTGCTGAAAATGATCATGAATCAAATATTTTAATAACCCGCCATGTTCTTCTGACAGAAATAGCTCTGCTAGGATTACCACAATTGCTTTTACCGCTGCAATTTTACAGGATACCTTTCTACCAACATTCAACCGTTTGTTTTCAATGTTGCAGTCGTTGCCTCGCATTTTGAAGGCGGTCTCATCTTAGAAGATACAATATTTTAGGGCAGTTCATTTTTGCTTAAATTTTTAAACATTAAAATTTAGATGTGTAGACTGATTTTGCTTGTGTTGCTATTTTATAATCATTTGTAGCCTCATTTTCTTCGAAAACTAACAATAATAATTGTATTCTTTAACGCATACTTCTTTGGGCCGTTGAAGAAGGCTCGAAATATCCACTTCTCAGAGAGTGCGACCTTGAATTCAAACTCAAGTTGAGAGTGATCAGGCTTTGAATAAATTGCTGCGGATTTCTCTTCAATAGTATTACCCAAAAACAAGCTCTCGACAAATTCTCTTTCGGAATTGAAACACCCACAAATTGGGTAAAGAAAATAAGTTTTAGAAAAGACCATGAGGTAAGAAAGAATGGTTTCCCAGAAGAAATCTTTTTCGTTAGATTTTTGTGAGACATTCCCAATTCAAATGAAAAGCAAGTGAGCCTTTTGATGGCGTGGAAAGATTCTTGAGATACTGAGTTGGTTTTGGTCGGCGCGAATACGTAAGCAAATATCGGGTTGAGGTGACAAAACTTTGCGTGGACGACCTGCTGTGAAGCAGAGGTTTGAAAACAGCCGAGACGTCGACTTTACTTTCTATATAATTTTGAACCAAAAAGATTGTTTTATTTTTGCGTATCAACTCCACGAAATAATAAGGAAGATAAATATTGTTCTGGCATTCTGCGCCTAAATGTTTACTGACTGAGTGTAATGCGCTGCATATCCACTGGATGGAAGTTGACTGATATGTTTAATTTGTTATATTGATTTATTTTTCAGTTTACTAACAGTGCGATACGAAATTTTTTCCATTTTTCGTGAATCATATTCGAAGGGAAAAGTTATTGAAACTCGAGAATCCTGCTCTATAACTTGACTTGATACATAGCTATTAAAATGTAGTTCAGGAAAACTAGGGCTTACACTTGATCACAGCTATAGAATTCAAATTAATAAGTGTGTCATTTTTTCTATAAGAAAGCAATAGAGGGATAGGGTTGATTAAGTCAATTGTTCTAGTTGATAATAATGGAGAGTTCGATTCATCAGTATTATATTATTTTCCCTATGTATCACCTTTCCTGTGATGAAATTATTTTCTAAGGATGTACGAGGTCTGGGAAACTGAATTATATCGCTGCCAATCGTGTGCTACACCACGGTTTAGTGTTCGTATAAACGATCAGCTAATTCCGGTGTCGTTGATTCTTTACAAAAACAAGCAGTTTCTCGGTACTCCCTGTCAGTGGTATATCAGTACTCTTACTCTATAACGAGTGTTATTTGGTTGTTAAAATATACAGAGCGTGGCAAAATAACTTCTGTTTTACAAACCGCTAAGCTTTGAAAAAAGAAAGTTATGTTACTGCAATTTACTGTATGACAAGAAATGTAAAGAAAAAAATTAGGATCGTATTTAACGCTTCACGGGGGAGTTTTTGTTTCCTAATTCTTGTCGTGTTGCTATAAAATCGTTGAATTGTTGTTTTGAGGGAAGACTCGATTTACCAGGATAAAAAAAATACTGTTCAGAACTATAGTTTTAAATTCATTAATTTAGTCGAACGTAATCCCACTATACCGTATGTCCCACAAAAACCCGAACCGAGTATTTATTTTCCCGTATCAGTAATATCATCATAAGAATACCATAAGCATTTAATTTCTTATGATGGTATTACTGATACCATTCGTCATAAGAATCCTAGGTATTCTTATGATGGTATTACCGATACGGGAAAATAAATATTCGGTTCGGGTTTTTGTGGGACATACGGTGTAGCAAATCGACGCAGGTGAAAATTTGTGTTTTTTCGTCAATTTTTTCGTTTGATTTGCCGGGTTTGCGAAGGAATTTACACATTCAAGGATGTGCCTTTAGTATCTACAATACAATGCATACAATACAATGCTTACAATACATGTATACCCTACCGAATTTCCTCCTATGTAAATCCTTAAGAGCGTGACAGAAAGACAGACCAAGCAAGCAAGCAAGCAAGCAACAAACTGTATTATTATATAGTGGAATACCCAGTTTGTTGCTTGCTTAGTCTGTCTCTCTGTCACGCTCTTAAGGATTTAGATAGGAAGAAATTTGGTAGGACATACATGTACTGTAAGCATTGTATTGTGGATACCAAAGGCACATCCTGGAATGTGGGAACTCCGTCGCTAAGCCCGCGTCCACTGGCAAATCAAAAGAAAAAATTCGGTAAAAACACAGAATTTTTTTCCTGCGTGAGTCTACTAGTAGCCTCAATAAAACGGAACGTTTGTCTTCATTTTCATTGTGTCATTCAGTTGTAATTCAATTATCTAACTTAATTTGTGTTCTGGTAGCAACTACAATAGCTCCCTATGGAAATTAACTTTCATGAGCACAGCGTTAACAGTTCAGTAAATTGTTTAGTTTTATTTTCTATTTTAAGTTTTTTCTTTCTTTGACTTCATTGAACAGTAAAGTTAAAAACGTTGATAAAAATTTATTGTCTGTCTTCCAATGTATTATACTAATGTTTTACCAGATGTCATTTACTATTTAAACAGATTCTGCGAAATCTAAGCTGTAATCTGTGCTGTAAAATTTCTATGTTTCATGTTCGACGCAGATTTGGACTGTAACAGCAAATTAAGAGCAGTTCTACAGGTTTTTACGGACTCAGAGATATAAACTTGCCGCAACTGATTTGCGGAGCCTCAAGGAAATGACTGATCTGAATTACAGAGCCTGATTGCTTCTGTGTGACGCTCGACACATTAGCACTGCAAAGAGGGTTCGGTGAAGCATTTTGTAGGTTTCAAGACCCTATCAATAACAGAAAACGTAGTCATATTGTATACGCAAAGGATTTTCTTGAAATAACAAACTATTGTCTACCAATGGACATATTTCTGTCTTCATTATCTGAAGTGCTTGCATTTATGTATGACCTTAGGGCAGAGTCTTTAAGTGAAACACCCGTTTCCTGTGAAATTTATTTAAAAGATCGTGATTTTTAATTTCATTATTGACGGCGAAGCTTTTATATCGATATTATTTTGAGTATAGACTTACGTCAACGCATTGGGGCGGTAGGAGATATTGCCCATATATCTACAGTGTCTCTTATTAACAGACTGGGTGGTGCACCGGAGATGCGCTGATTTGCTTGTCGAGAAGTTCTAAGACGTCAAGCGGCAATTACCAGCGAGTCAGTAGAAGTCTCTCTCCTGTATTATAGCATAACTTTTAGCATTAACAACCTAACGGCCTCTTGGGAAATGTTCTCTCATTCTCCAGCTATCGGAAGGAATGAGACAAGATAAAAGCGATTTTTGAAGTGCCATCAGACGACAGTTCCTTAATTTACGGAACCATTGAGGACTCAAAGTTGAGGAAATCTTTTGAGACGATAGTATCACCTGCCTAACCTTGGATTTTTACACAAATAAAGGACAAGTATCACTTGATTGCCTCTCGGCAGATTTTCTTGTAACTTGCTTTTTCTGTTCGCAATTTATCTCGGAATCACGGCTAGCTGTAACATTAATGCGCCTTCGCTTTCGATTTGTTAGTCTATATCGCAGCTCTTCAGTCTTAAGCAGCGTTCTTGCAGGATTATATCAAGACGTTCTCTCAATTTATTGCAGCGTTTGCATCGGTTACCTCCTGCGGCCTGTTTCTCGCATTTTGGAATTTTTGTGCTTCACTTATTTTCAATATTTTATGTTTCTAAAGGCATGACCAACAGAATCGTATCTTCGACTTCACTCTGTCATGACTGTTTTATGCTCAAATATTTCATGATTTGTGCTTCATTTTTAAAAAGCATTGGCGTCAACTGCAGTTTCATTGTCCATTATGACGGCGTGTGACGCTGGATTGTGCTGGGAGAGTTGCAGTGCGCTGCATGCAGATGCCTGTGTTAACGTTCATTAAATCTTCTGACCGCTCGCATACGATCAGTCTGGAAAATAAAAACTTCTGAGCATGATCTAGCAAATGCTGGTGAAAGCACTTGTCGAAACTGTTGACAGCAGCAGGCTATAACGACATCAATTGTCTAGTGGTTGGTGCAGACATTCTCAATTTTTTTGTCTTTAGATAGCTCCTGAATGTCGTCATAGTGGTTTAAAAATCATCATAATACTTTCGTTTGGAGTCATTATTTCCGTATTGATTTTACATCAAATGTTTGGATTACAGTACAGTTAGGCATACGTTAGTAGGATGGAATTGTTGACACCATTCAAACCAGTGCTTGTTGCTTTTTATCCTCTGTAGAATGCCCAGTTTTTGAGGTAAATATATTAGAAACAAAGAAATGGGTTGTTTGTAAACCATTTTATAAAGCTTGCGTATTTTTTATGTCAAATTATATAGCTGTTGTATTTTAATGTATTGTATGAGCATGAGTGAAAGGTTCATAATAATTCAGGAACAAGTTTACAATTGTTGATCAACCCATTTTTTCTTTCTTACTGATTAACCTTCTATCGACATTTCGTGAAAGTCAATAAGAATGAAATAAAGTTTCACATTTATAATTCCTCGTGAGATGCAGATATTTCTAATCTAATTTCAGGACTGACGCGCACAGATCGGTAAACAAAGAATTTGTACCAAATGATCACAGTTTTTGTTAAATATGTTTGCGAAAATATTCTTAATGTCACTTGACGCCTTGTAGAACAATCAACATTTTTTGACTGGACGTACATTTGGCAATAAAAGATGCAAATTAACTACAGTAAACTCAATAGTGAGAGGCGACTGGGAACAGCAACGTGGTTTTATCTGTACAATGAGTTACAGTGATATGTACATCACATCTTGAGTGAATGGAAGTACAATGCTCGTAAGCTTGCGTTCTTGAATTTTTGAAGAATCCGTGCAACATTTCCAAACCAGAGTGAGAGCATTGAAGTTGCTTAAAGTGATATTTGAAATGTTTGTGATTCGTGTAAAAGTTTTTGATCTTGTCTTCTCCAAAGTATGGTTCGAGACGTGTAGTGCAATTATAACAAATTTATTGCTGATGTATATTCTTTATTCCAATTTTCATTAGGTGAATTTGTCTTCCCGGTTTTGGAGGGACGACTAGTAGAAATTGCCACCGTACGCTCTTGAGGGTTACGACTCTCTTACGACGATAATAGGAAGAGCACAACATCGAAATTTTTGCATCTATTGAGAATGTGTGTCCTAATGTAACTTCCCTAGCTTGTATTTTTAGGGTTGAAATACATAGGTAAAATTTGTTGTCTTCTTTGTCATAATTTGACCAATAAATTTAGAAACATTTTCAAAGCAAATGGGGAATAAATTCGACAAAGAACATAAATAAGTGAACTCTTTTTATTATTCTGCTCAAAAAGCAATAAAAACCTTTTACTACTATTTTGCTTGGTTAATGATTTCTAGATGAAGCAACGAAGAAATGGTTCATCCCAGTGGGTTGTAGATCATGACACATGTGGTCTCTAATGTTGTCAGATTTCGAGCAATCCTGGTATAGTAAAGTAAAGCAGCCGGGATGTGTTCTCAGAGCAGCTGAGAAATGAGATATCTCAGCGATATCTCATTAAGATTCAATTATTTTGAACAATTAGCGTCTAATTGGCTGCTCGTGTACGATATCTCTAGTAATTATCTTATGTAGGCCAAGTGCTGCAGCCGCTGCTGCCTCCACATAAGACTGAATTTAAAAACGCGTATCATGATGGGATTGAGATTCTCGAATTGTAAGTCTGAATCGGAAAATGGCAATATTGAAGTATATTGTGAGTTACGTTCAAAATTAATTTCGTTGCTTCATTTGCATGCAGCAAATTTCATAAAAGCAAAAATGCATGGAGGTGTAACTTAAATTACAGGCCTACTGCGCGATGAATGCGGATAAAGAGAACCATTTGCCTTTGTGTACAAACCTGACAGGTGTACATTAGGCTGTTAATCGCTAATAACAGTGGTTTATGGTAGAGAGAGTTCAATCTCAATCGTTGTGTACAATTGTTGAAAATAGGTACTCGTGGAAAATATCGTGTAATTGAGGTACGCGCAGTTGAACGCTTCCTTGAACAACTGAAGAAGTGCTGAGGCTCATTTTATTCTAGTGCATGGTACATATGGCAGAGCATTGGGGCTAGTAACGGTTTGGATCTAGATCCAAAATAAATAGATAAAAGTCGTTGTCATCATAATGTAAATACCGCTACAGTTTTAGCGTAAAAGCTGAGAAGTGTGGACTCGCAGCGACGTGAAACGAACATTGGCCTAGTACTTCTAGTCTCTTCCATGTAAAACACAGCACTCACGTGAGTGCAGTACGGTGGGGGCACTGCAGCGCGCTGTTATGCAACGCACCGTGGTGTTGCAGCAGTGGTGCTGAGCATTATACTGTAGTGTGGCTGCGTACTGCAGTAACAGTGGTGTAGTGTGGTTGTGTACTGCAGTAACAGTGGTGTAGTGTGGTTGCGTACTGCAGTAACAGTGGTGTAGTGTGGTTGTGTACTGCAGTAACAGTGGTGTAGTGTGGCTGTTCAGTGCAGTAGTGGTGCAGTGTGGCTGTTCAGTGCAGTAGTGGTGCAGTGTGGCTCTTCACTGTGGCTGTTCACTGTAGTAGTGGTGCAGTGTGGCTCTTCACTGTAGTAGTTTTGCAGTGTGGCTGTTCACTGTAGTAGTGGTGCAGTGTGGCTGTTCACTGTAGTAGTGGTGCAGTGTGGCTGTTCAGTGCAGTAGTGGTGCAGTGTAGAGTACGAGGCAGTGCCACCATTCCCATGATTGAAGCCACAGGAGAGCAGTCGGCGATGGCCTTCTATTTCCGCCCTGCAGCAGCGCCGGCTAGCGGCTCCACGCACTGCAGCAGCTGCAGCCTTCATTTCTGCTCGGTAGCCTTTTTTATTCCAAGAAATAATCACGTTTAGCAATTGTAGGTTTGTTTCGCTGCACGTTTCGAGAGTTTTCACAGCGTCATGGGCCGTCGGTAGAGAGCAATGCATATATAAGTGAGCTCTACAAGAGATCAGGGAGAAAAATAATCATGATATTCCTAGTTACTGGTTAACGACCAGTGACGTGTTTTTGTGGGGTAGCATGCTTGTTGTTTGTTGTGATATAATGTATAAAATGTAAGGTTTTTTAAACAAAAATACTGCACTTCTGTTTCAAAGTCTTATTGTAAATACGCTTCATGGTGGAGTTCCTAGGGCTGTGTAATATTTTGTTCGTTAAGGATAGTATTGATGATTCTACTGCTGTCGAACCTATTACTGATTACGGTTCATATTAAAAACGCTATTGTCTCTACGCTATCATTAAATTTAACGATACCGCTTAGTCGTCTATCGTTACAGCTGTTTGTGCCGATGTTACCAGCATAATTATCACTGTATTCCATTTCAAAATTGCTGACCATACTTATCGAGTTCATGACCTTAATCGTCAGGATTAGAAGGTGTTTGCGTGACGTGCATTTTCCGGCTGCACGGCGTGTGGAAGCAACTAACGGAGCACGTTCTCTTTGAGGTTTTCTCCGCACCTCTCAGTGCTTCAGAATTGCTCCTCTTGCGGTGCAAAAGCTCGTGGAGCTACAAGCACAGCTACTGTGGTCTAGTTTACCTTGCTTGTTTTATGTGAGACTAAGGGGTTGATTTTTATGTGTTTGGATTTTTTCTGTTTGTTACTCAAATTGTTGCACCGTTTGCAGTATCTCAACTACGCACACTTGCTGTTTGCAGTATGCAGCTTCCGTATGAAAGTTTATAGGATAGATACTTAGGTTTTGTAATTTCATACTGTTTTATCCTACATGAATGTGTCCCTATTTGCAGCTAAGGCATTTGTCAATTGAAATTGTTGTCTAAATGCCTACATTTATAATGTATTTTACATATATCGAAAAGAATAAGTAGTTTTATATGCATATATTCATTATAATACAGTAGTAGTTGTATCATGTTCATTATGTAAGAAGTATGTAATTGATTTGATTGCATTCATTTATTGCCAATTGGGTTGCCAAAAGATCATCGTACAAATATTTAACATTTCACCAGCGCGTTCTGGGCTCCGTATCGGTAGTGACGCGTTGGCCTGCTATGGGTCACATTGCTGTGTTACACTTCTTGATGTCACAGAGATGCGTAGCTAATTAGTCCTCAACCTGGTATCCATACAATAAAGAAATGAAATTGCCAAGTACTTCTTCCAAATTTTATACCGCTGAGTACCTAATATTGCAGCCAAATGAAGAAACTCCTGCAAAATTTGTTCCCTGCTGAAATTCAGGCCAGAACTTCAAACGCGTATGTACTCGCGCTATTCATTGCCGCATAGCTTATTTGGTACGGATTTCATACAGGCTTTGTTTCGCTCATCAGATTTGTTGAATACAGATTTGATGTGTTCAAACGTTAGGCTACATTTGTATTCAAATTTTCATATGACATAAATAAATGTTTTATTTCTTCCATGACATCTGATGTAGAACCCTAAGTTTGCTAGAGTTATGGCTAGTGACTAATGAGTTTCCTAATTTGTTCGTTAGGCCTCAGGGGAGAACCAGAGCCCTGCTGCCTGTACCACGCGACTTCTTTGGCAAGTCGTCCAAAAACTGGCCGGCTATGGAAATTGACCTCAGTTTTTATTGAATTTTGAAGCGGGGCTCTGCTGAAGACTCCTTCAAGGAGAATCAAATTGCTCTGGATGAGCTATTTTTTACTAACTTTGAGAGACTTGAGGCGACAGCGTCCTTGTAACCTCTCCCTACACCAGGGCTGAGGGAAGAGGCAGATATTGTCTTGCATCCACCACCAGGTCTAAGTGCTAGACAAGAAATACCAGCGCTTTGCAGATTATTCAGTAACTGCCCTAACATGTTCATCTAATTCATGAAGAAATAATGTATTATCAGCATAAGTGAACTTCCGGTTTGATTGAAGAAACCTTGCAGATTGGAAGAAAAACTCCTTACTGCTTCCAAACTTTTCTTCGTATTGTGTCAATATATTTCTACTAGTAAGCGTGGAATTTCTTTGTACGTTTGAAGAGTTTTTCTCTGTATTCGTTACTCGATGTGTTCCCTTTAATGTAGATCAGTTGTTTCCCCTCAAAAAATTTTGCTTCCCGAAAATAATACCGAACGTTAGACCCCAAAAACCTAGCTGTCTATAAAACAAATCTCATAGTGGAAGCAGAGTGCATGAGGTCAGAAATGTTGTGTTGTCAATTTTTTCATCTTGGTAAACTTTAAATTTTCATTCATAAGTATTTTATTTTTTTCAGCACTAGTGTCAGTTTTCTACGAATACGTTTCGCTTGCGATTATTAGTGCAAAGTGTTAAGTCTGAGTGAAGGGAGCAGATTTTTGTTCTCATTCCTATCATAGTAAGAAGCAAGCAATTTCCAAGTTCAATATTCGTTTGTGAATTAGAAACATTCGTCGGAATTAAATGAAAATACAACGGATTTTTATTCTTCAGCTGATAGCGATGAGTTCAAAGCGACACTGCCCATCTAGTGAGGCAATAATTAACGTTTCGTAAATGTAGTAAGGCAATAATTAACGTTTCGTAAATGTAGTAAGGCAATAATTACCATTTTGTAAATCGTTTTTCGGCGTTCTGAAGCTGCTGCTCGCTGTCAGCCACAACGCTGACTAGATTTTCCGAGGAGGAAAATTCGGCAGGAAGAGTTTTCTTCTAACCTGTCACTGGACAAAAGTTTTGGGGACGAGTAATTACAACATAAATATTTGTAAACCTATTCCTGAAAATAAGAAATCAGCATTAACCATTTCGGTCCCGACGGCATCTCTGGTAGCCACAGTCATTTTTCGCCTATTAAGATGCAGAGCAACACGTGTGTCTGTGCAAACGCTGGTAGGGCAGTGCAAGCTACAGTTTGATCAGGACAACAGAGGCCGTAAAACATCACAAAGCATCTTTTTTAAAAATTTGATGTTAAATATGTTAAAAAGGTTTTGATATTTGCATCGTGGGACCGAAAGGGTTAAACCCTATCGTAACGTGAAATGAATGTCATATTCATAATTCTAAGAATGATTATACACCTTCAACATCATCTGCCGTCTGGCGATCATTTTGAGTATACACTTATTTTGAGTAATTGTTATTTTTCTTAGAATTGTGACACACTGATATAATATGAAAACAAGTTACGCTGGATGACGTTTTTCTGACGGAATTTAAGCGCGTAAGCATGGATGATTACGCTGTTGGTCACACGCTGTGACATTTACAACACGCCTGCGGACAGTTCGCTCTTTGTTGTGTCGTTTGCCCCCTAGGAAAGAAGGATTATTTTAATATCACCTGCGGGGATAGAGAAATTGTACACGCGCCGCATTTGACAAGTCCTATCAATTTCGCGTGGGCTCAACTCCAACTTTTGGCTGACGGGCCGCCAGAAAATTCTTTAGTTTTGGAGCAGAGTTCTCCGTCAGCCGTCGCCGTACTACTCGAAATTATTTTGTTCAAATTCAAGGACGAGTTTTTCTTCTGGCAGGACCTGCCATGTTATCCGATGATGCTAGGAAATGACTTGCTCACAAAAAATGAATTACCCGAAATTTCAGGGTGAAATTTTGTTGATTGTGGATGACAGAGGTAGTAAGAGACAGATGCTCTTCGCTGATCCCCAAAATGTTTCTTCATTAAAAGACTCTAAAAGTCTTCTGCGCACAACTTTTCTGCCTTCTTGCGAATTTTACTTTATTTTGTTTACAATTTGGGTATTTTTACGGAATGAAATACATTCTGTCTGGTCGATGTTTGAACTGCATCATCAATGTCTAACTTAAATGTTTTAGGTTTGTTATATTTTTAAAGTTTAATTGTTAAACCAACTTTGAAGCTAGAGTCAAAAGCTTCAACGCCGTCGGAACAAAGTTATAATTTTAGAAGAAAATTTTTTCTACACTGGAGAGATTTGAGCCTCTTGTTCGAAAAAATTTCAAGATGTTTGTTGGAAACTAAAATAAATCAGTCGGCACTCGTTCACACGTAACCTGTTTTTTTAAACGCTCATTTCATTAACAATTATCAATTGAGCAATCGTCAATCAATTCTTATTGAATGTTTTGCTTTATTACACAGTCTGTGTTTTTTTAACGGTTTTCTGTATTCAGTGTGTATTATTACTTATGAGTTCAAGTGGATCTTTCGCTCTAAAGTGTAAAGAAGTGAAGAATTGGCTGCAGTTAAAAGTAATTCTGATGATGGAAAGCTAATCTTTGTATAAAAATTTTTGCTAATGGGCGCAGCTCACTGTGGTTAAATGCACGTAAAAAAATCAGTGACTTGAAATAATACATTAATACGACACTTTGTGTCACTGATAAAGAAATAGGACTATGGTAATATGTTTGAATGTAACTGATAACTGATATTACTCTTGCTGATCCCCTAACAATCCTTGTTCTTCTTGGTATACTTCTAAATACCAAGAATACATTTCCTAAGAGATTCCTAAATATATTTTGTTACTCGATCACTAATGAAAATTTAAACTGAACAAGTTTCGTGTTCATAGAAATTATTTTCCTTAATCTTCTTAGTTGAAAATAATTTATGACCGGTCTTGCAATGGGCACTGCACAGTCGATGTGAGAACATGTAAGTTTTGAGTCTTGGCCTGACCACGAATTAGTCTCGTTTCACGTGACTAATCCTCAAGTGATGAGATTTGTATTCGGCGTGTGACTTGGGTAGCAACCCAAGAATGGACAACTCGGCTTTGTTCTTTGCGAAATTCTATTTTATTCCATTCAAATGTTTTAATCATGTACTCGTTATACCTACTCTCATAGTGTAACTTGAGGTTTTTATGTGCAACAAGCACTGCCTTATCGAGAGTGGGAAGGTTTTCATTTCAGAAGTAGACGACTTGGTTGAAATTCGGGAGCTGTTGAGTTGAGTTCATGCGTGGAAATGGGAGGTGGAATTCTGAGACAGAATTGCATGGTGGGACGGAATGGTAAAACTTTGTCGTCGTTCTCGCGTAACTCGATTAACTGCGTTTGGTCGAAAAAGCAAGATTTTTTCTATTGACGTTTACCCTATCTCTTGACTTCATAGGTAAACGAAAGACCAAAAATCCTAATAGTGCTTCACTTTTCCCATTTACTTTTTGAGCTCCGTAAAACAAACTACACTGAGTAAAAGAGACTTTCCCTGAGACCTTTCCACGGAAACGAGAGCAATCAACTGTCCTGGATAGTACCGATAATACTCTAACTACATATAACAAATACCTATGGCTGACTTGGTCTTCAGTCGAGGTGCTCATTACCCTCCATGAGAAGTCCTCACTGTTAGTGCTGCTCGTGTTGGTTAGAGGTGGGCGGCAGGGAAGCGATGAAAACACTAAAATTGCCATTTTAAGCGTCCGACCTTCGCTTCAGGATCTGAAAATCCCAAAGGTTTCTTCGTTGCCTTTTTTGTCGAGGCTCTACCGTCCTTCCTGAAATCTTTCCCAGTCGCCTTATTTGCTTGATTTTCAATTCTTGGCTCTCTTTCCTGAACTAACAAGGCAAGGTATGGTGATAAATTTTAGCTGTACGTTTATTTCATGCTATGGATGAAGTGTGAGATGTGTAGTGCATGAACCAAACGCTCAACTTTCATAAACTTCAAATTTAGAGATGAAGCGTTCAACTATTAGCAGAACACACACAAAAATAGACAAGCGGTGAGCGCTTATTATTGTGAAGCTTGGTTGACGAGAGCAGACCTGGCCGGTGGCAAAGGAGTCTAGCCTCATGCATTGCACACGTAAGCAGAGAATTTTCAGATTGTACCAATTTGGATAAAAAGCGTTCAATTTTCATTTACTCGAACTAATCTAGTTCACTATGTCACCGACAGGAGAGCGTTTATGAAAATGCATCTAGAAGTTATGATGCACTCTATATTTGCTAAAAGCATTCAAGGGAAAAACAAATCCAGTCACATACATCTGACGCTTGAAACTTTTTCGGCTAGCATTTCAACGCAAAAGTTAGTCTCTGCCGTGTCCATTTGATGCTTGACCATCTGTTAGGCTTTTTCAATGAAAAAGGCTGGTTTGAATAGATGACTGATGATTGTAAGATTTTGTCGAACGATGAAAGAAAGTAGAGTACTAAAAGACGATTGTGAAAGATTGCTATCACTCGCTAAACTGTTTAAGGTTCATAAACTTTGATAAATAGTTACAGCATGTTTATGTTTGTTGCGTATATCCAGCGCTGATCGTTTTAGCGCGTTTATTTTGAAGAAACACTTCAATTGGAGAGCAGTCTCACAGCGGAGAGAAAAGATTACGCATTATAACAATAGTACAGAAAATAAGATGATTTTCATTAAACATTTAGTATCATTGTGAATTTCGATATAGTGCATCTGCAAGGTGCCCTTTAATTTAACAAATTTTAACAACAAATAACAAAACACAAGCACAGAACAATCACTTTTCTGATCAGACCCTCCAGACCTGAAGAAAATTGTCTCTTTTGCATCCACTCTCTTGAATTTCGATTCTATTTTAGTTGACTGTGACATCTGATCTTCCATTGTGATGTTTATTTCTGTCACACTTTTCTTTCAGTCACCTATTGTTCATGTGAGCATCCAAAGGTCAATGCATTCATTACGTTCTCGTGTCATTGTATAGAAGGGCAAGGTATATATCTGTCGTCTTATAATTAACATCCGTTATTACATTCGATAAATGTGCTCGTTAAAGAATTCGTAATCTAGTTTGAACCATTTTAGCGTGCAGTTCGTTAAGTTTAATTTTGGAGCATATATGTTGAAAAAGAAAAGTAAAATTATCTCTGTACTTTATTTAGACATAAAGAAATTCGAAGCCCTTTTCAATCAACAGAAATGAGAAAGATGATAGAACGTTTGATAATTCATTTTCTTCGAATTTATTAAAGATATTCGATGCCGCGTCTCATGCAATTGCGGTCACTGTTAGGAAAAAATATTCACCCGCAAAGTGTCCCCTGCCGAAGCGTATGTTGGAATCTAGCAAATACAACGCAATGCAAGAGCTGTAGTATCTCCTGACTCATTGCCTGCCTGCAGAGGACGAACTGGTGTAACGGATACTCAACTCACTTCGTTACTTGCCGTCAATTAGTTTTTGACATAAAAGCTTTTTGACCAACTGAGTTGAAAATACAAGTTGGAACATTTCAGCCAAACTTTGTTACGTGAAAGATTTCTTAACGATGTAAAGTGTATCCATCCATATGAATGAATGTGACTAGAAAGATACACGACTGAACATCCATGAAATGGTGCTTAATATATTGAACACGTAATTAATTGTGTGTCTATCAACGATCAGCTGTAGCACATGACCCACGATTACTGAGATCCTGAAGCATAAGTGTATGATTTTATTTATCAGTAGAGTAGACAGAATATGAGCTATGTAGAGGCTATTGTGTTATGAAAATTTTTGTCGTGTTTCGAAGTTCTGAAATTTGTAATTAAAAATTCAGAACCTGAAGCTTCATCACATCCCGAGTAAATGTTATTCAGTGTCTTATATTGTATTCATCACTTCAAGTTTATTGTTTTATAATTTTGAAACTCTGTTGCACTATGTGCAGTACTTTTAGTTGACATCTTTTGTATATGTATGTTAACATGTAACGTTTGTGAATTGCGCTCAGCCTCATTTTTTAATGCCCTTATGTATATAGGTAAATTTTGTGATGGCCTGTTTTCATATGTTATGACAATAGAAAATGTTCATAGAAGATATTTCCGTACGTCATTGAGCTTCTTCAGTTGCTGCTCTTGCTCCCACGGCTGAGCAGCCTGGCTAGAACCCTGCACAGTTTTCTGTCATGTCTGACCTCCGTTTTAAGATCAGTCATCATGAAGCGTTCTCTGGACCCATAAAATCTTGCCCTGGTCTGACCGCTCCTTTTCTGTTCGTCTATCCAATCTGGACGCCCTGGGGCAAGTCTAGCCAACTGCCAGGTTGCCCTGCCCTCTCAGCTGCTCAGGTATTGTTCCTTTCTGTTGTCGCCGGCTACTCTGGCTTCCTAAATTGGTTTCGAACTTTTACAGAATTTAATTTTTTATTTGCTTCCCTCTTCTATTTCCTTTTCGACCTTTCACTGTTGCGCTCTATCTTTCTCTTACGCGCGCTCTCTCTGTCTCACTCTTTCTTTCTCTCTCTCTCGGTCTCTCTTTTCATAGCCTTGTTTCATGTGCATTTTCTACTTCTTTTTAGGTAGTAGAAATTATTTGCCATTTTTTTCCGGCGCGCTCGCTGAGAGCCACGCCCTTTACCTGAAAATATCTCTTGATAATCTAACGCCGAACATCTGCCCTCGCTCTGATAGCCTGAAGTAGCTCGCTCATAGCTGGATTATTTACCGATCGATCTCCATTTCGGAGCCGTAGAAGACTTGAATGCGCCTGTCTGTGTCTCATTACTGTTCACCGACCAGTCTTTCCGAGCTTATCTGGCCGTTGACTTACCGAAGAAAAGCTAGTTTGAGTGCTTTTTAGTCTCAATAATTTTCATTACGATCCTAAATTTCAAAATATTGTTTACTCTTGATGGAGAACGCTATTTAAGCGAGCTTAATTTGTAAGCAACAAATTTTTGAATCATACTGGCCCATGTGTGTTACCTTTATTTGTGAGTGAAGTAAGCTGATTCGGCCTTTTTTAGAAAAAGTATTTGACCTGGAAATGACTTCCCTGAAATGCCTGTAGTGAGGCTGCGTCGGGCATTACACGGAGTGGATACCCGACGAGCTCGTCTCTCTGGGGTAATCAGACTTCTTTACGCATGCGTCTTCAAAAAATTGCTTCTCACACGACTCGGTCTTCAGTGACTGAGGAGTTATTCCAGCGAGTGTCGCTAGCGTAACATGAGGTCCCGAGTACTGAAGAGTTCAGCAGTGTCGAGTGAGGAGGTTGTTTCTTTTTGAGTCTTTTGAATGTGGCAGGGCTTAACAACTCAAATGTACGACCATATTAAGGCCAACCATAAAAACTACGGTCTATCTCTACAGTCTAAAAGTAAATAGTAGATACTGGTATAGATCACCTGCGGATTAATGAGTGTCTATCATAGCTTTCAATGGCCACTGGAATCAATAACATTGGCTTGAAATGTTGACAATTTTATTTTAATAGAAAGGATTTAGGATTTGATGTTTCCAATAAAAAGTATTCTCCAATGGTTAGATATCAACATAATAACAGAAAACAACTATGTCGGAAGAAATTAACGTACGTTGTTTCAAACAAACTGTCCTGTACACACTATTGGCAAAAGTGATAGTCGTAATTGTCTTCCAATTTTCATATGTAGAATATGCTCGTTGTTAACTTTTGACCCTCTTTGGTGCATATTTAAATTGTTAGAGTGAAGCTCGATTCAAGTTTTCCTTGCTGCTGACTGAATAGCAACGCCTGTGGAATGACTGAGTGATAGACTCCGATGAATGCCGAGTGCAAGTCCCTCACACTGGCTTAACGCTTTATTCTTGATCAAGTTATAAAAGTGCGAAAGTCATGTGCTTTTACGTCAAGAAGAAACCTCGGCGTTATGAAAACTAACTTTTATTTTGCATTTATAAACTTCTTAAAATGGTCAACCTTTCCTTATCTATGGTAAATATTCTTGGTGGTATCATGTTATACATAAATACGTCATGTAAATGCTGGAAGTTAAAAAATATACATCCTTTATATGGATATGTAGAAAAAGCTTTTGCCAGTTTTACGATAATAATTATCCAAGCGGAAGCAAAACTTATGTGTAAACTTGGTGCTTTCTCACCGTGAAGCTAGCGAGATAAGTCTTAAAATAGGCTTGCTAAACAATAAATCTTTGCTGTTTGTTGCAACCGCTTAACCCCAATATAACTCGTCCGCGAAATGAGGGAGTTTCTGGAGATACATTGAAATCATAATGAAGTCTTGTGCAGCTGCTCCGATTAGTTAATAACGTATCTCTAGACCACAGACGTTTAGAGTATCTGGAAGAATTTTTTTGCTTTTAGTCTCAAGTTGTTCAAGATCCAGCACATCTGTCAGCGCTGTGATTGTCTTCAAAGCTCATGTGGTTAGGGTCTGTGATGTTTTATTTCTCATATCGTGGTCTGTCATATAAGAGTTAATAATTCAAGTTCCGTATTACTTCTAGCCTCATGAATATTATCTGGAAGCGATTGCTTCCCAAACTCGTACGAACTTACGATTGCATACAATGTGTTCTTTGCATGCAAACTCAAACTCACGACTACTCTTTCCACTTTTCTACCTCCCTCAACTAAGGGAATCAGCGCTGACAAAAAGGATAGTTTCCGCGGTGGTAGCTGGAAGAAACTTGTCACAATATTATTCTGCTCTTGCCTGCTTTACTGCCGTGCTGAAATTTTTTACCGTTAACTATCGCGAAGAAAATTCAGCCACCTTTTAAAAAAAAATCGAGACAGTTTAGGGCACAAATTGTGTCTGTCTTTTTTATGCCAATCTACTTTTCCACCAACAACTCTTCCTGTATGGTGCAAAATAAGCAGTGTTCTCATGCACGCGTTGACTTTGCTCTTTGTAATTGTAAATCGCATGTGTAATTGTGCTACTCTTCCTTTTCCAACCGCGCGACATCGTGAGCAGCATGCAAACTCATTCAAGTTTCAACTGCATTGGCGCTTTGTTCTTCTAGCATGATTACCGGTGACCCCTTGCATTTTGGCTTATTTATTCCTAGATAACTTAATGAGATTTTGTTTCTCCAGTTTTTAGCTACGTGAAAGTGACGAAGTTGCGATGGAGCAAATGTTCGGATTTTTTTTATTTATTTTTTTGTTTGAGCAATAACTGTTACTGTGGAGCCAATTTTCGAAATTATGGTGTAACTTTAAAACCCCTACTGATTTCTTGTGTCAGTGTGCAGTAATCGTGATGACCCTGTGACTCTAAATCCACTAACTTTGGCAATCTTACTTCCTTTGGTCTTTATCTTATAATAATTATAATTTTGCATTTCGACAACCGTCAGGAAAAACGTACTGCGACTTGACTGATGTCAACTAAGATTGGATTAAGTAAAATTGGATTGTATTTCAGAACAGTTACGACACTGCCGTAAGGTCGCCGTAATCGACCATGCAATTTTCTTTGTAACACCTGTTGATTCATTCAATTGAGACCCGGCGCTGTGCGTGCTTTCATTTCCTATCAGTTGGAGCGATCTTCTCGTGAGGCCCGTTAGTATTCCATAGGGATGCTCGTGACGGCTGGTCATGTCCATGCAAATTGAGGCGCCAATGTGGCCGAATAACGACCGTTTCGTTTAAACTTTTGACTGCGGTATTTTTTGAGCTCAATGGCAGCCCAGTACATGTACTTTTTACTCCCAAACGCTCTGTGCGAGAATATTGTTTC
>VCRD01001299.1:30852-52034 GCA_006783055.1 Trinorchestia longiramus
GTCTATATAATTGACTGTCTTTCTTATCTAGGTGAGAAATGCCAGAATACGTCGCAGTTACTGTAACAATCAACAATGGTGTGGCCTGTTTGTGTTTCCTTTTGGTTTCGGCGTATAGCACTTAAATTACGATTTCCCATAAATCTGAACTTGGCAAGAAATTCAATTAGGGGGTATAGCTCATCCACAGCCGCTCACAAATGAGGATGAAGCAAAACCAGGACACAGATTTTACGATTGCAAGACGGAGCGGCTTGTCAAGCGCAATCTTCTGCTGATGAACGGCTGCCAAACGGCGCCTTTCGCACTCGACCAAAAATTGAACGACAAAAACTCGAGTCCTTCGTTCTGCTCTACGCGAACTCCAAGTTCTCTGTTCCAGCTGCGACAAGCACGCAATATTTTCTGGCTGCTAAAACGTTCAGTTTCTTAACTCAATTACTGGAAGAGTTCCCTCTCAGCGAATGAATGATGGAAGGAAGAAAGTTTGATTTCAAGTAGCTCAGCTACAGAATAATCTTCCTGCGAACGTATGACGACAGCATAGCTTCAGGTTCAATTGTGTAGAACTACGGAGAGCTACGGGTTTTACTGGGTCTTTGGTGAGTAAATTGTCTGAAACTAAATTTTCACTCAAGCTGACCACCGTCAATATTTGACCATAAATTCAAATAAGGGAAGATTTACGAGTAGAATAGAACATCTAGACAATGACAGAAAGTTTTCCGTCCTTGACAAAGCTCCTTTTTTAAAATATCCTTGTCGGCCCTCCTAAAATAAATTCATTTATAACCAAGTTTTATAGTTTTCTATCATTACTGCTTTTTTCGAATGCCTTAATGTAACGTTTTTCCCGTCATACCACAAATCAAATGAAATTCATTGTCGAGTATGCTTTAGATTCAAAGTGAAATGAGAACAAGACCATCAAATTATTTTTGTGTAAATTAAATGTACATACAGACTTGCATGCATATACATATGATTTTTTCAATAAATGTTAGCAATTGTGATAAAGCGAAGTTTTTCCTATTGGCTACTAATATTGAAAAACTTAATTTTTAATTCAAAAAGAATACGAAGGATTAGTTTCATGCCTGAATCATTATGACTCGTGGGTTGTTGAATTTTCCTTACTCTGACTAGTTGACAACACTTGTCGATGTTTACCAGCTTTTTTATTGAGATTCCCATATAAAAAGAAGCCGTTTAAAATTATTAAAATTTTGCACCTCTTGTGTTATTCAATTACACATTCATCGATCTATTTTGTTAATTTCAGTGTGCATTAATTATTTCATTTAGATTTGTTTTCATCTTTAAAAAATTTACCGTACGCGTCAGTGGCGCTCAAAAAATGACGCTAGTGGCAGTTCGTAGTTAAGATTTTCTTTACGATGCTAATTGGTCGATTTCTTAGAAATTTCACACGTTAAATAAAAAGCAGAACCAACGCAGACGGAAAGATCTTTAATATCATACGTTCCAAAATGCAGAGATTGCATCTTCAGGGCTGAAATAGGCAAAAGTCGATGTTAAAATGTACCTAAAATAACACAAAAAATCTTACATTTGTCTCCATATTCTATAACCGAATTTCTCAGATTCAGGAAACGATTGTGGGGCTCCGAAAAGATTATTTGTGCTCAATATCAAATTATGTTCGAATGATATTTGCTTACTAAATTCTGCTAGGAAAACACGATTATTATCCAAAGTTCATGAAATATTCTTGTTTTATTAGGAATAAACATGGTGTTGCAAATATGTAACGCTAGGTTTTAACGGGTTAACGGGTAGCTTATTATAGTTAGGTTTAAGAGTAAATATTAAAAGTGTTTCTACGATTCAGAGGTTTTGTTCGCTATTTACTCTACAAAGGATTTAAAAATTAGCTATTTTGAAAGGATGGTTGTAATGCGGCAGTGATCTTTAATTGTTCACTGAGAAGGAAAAGCATATGTTTTGTACTTTTTGATTAGAAGTCCTGCTTCAGAAAGATGCCGGTCCTTGGGATCCCATTCTTTAAAGGTTTTACTGAATTTCTGAAGCTGAATTACAAAACATCTTCTACTTGAATAGTATGCCCTGTATTTGGTTTTAGTCTATCCCAGTCGACAGTAGACAAACAAGTTATTATGAAGCTCACAAAATAAGCCTTAACTCGTTTATTCGTTCGTGTTATTAGACTTCAGAAAATGGAAATAATTATAGTCCAAAAATCATTTTTCAACTTCAGGTCATCAAATAGTTGAACGGATTTAATGAGACACAAGGGCTACCAAAATGACCCAAGTAAGAATTATTCCATTTAACAGCTTCTTGTGATTATTAATTTACTAATAGTTAATGCTACTAATTTTCTAATGGTTTTACTTCCAAGCTAGATTTAGCCATTTTTCTTTCTTTTGCATATTGCTTTTTAAACCTCCCAACTAATTTGGGTACAGAGTAAAAGAAATAGCGGTTTTTAGGAACTTTTATGAATTTTTACCCCCAATGAAAATAAATTGCTAGTGGTAAATAAATTTTAGGACTTTTCGGAAAGACTACTAAGATAGTAACTGCTATGGACTGATAGATCTGACCAACACGTCAACAAAGCAATCGTGCATAGTCTTTGTAGCACTCATCTGTGCAAACTTGGAAGAAGTGCAGCTGCACGTTATCTTCACGAATTTAAAAAAAAAATCTACATCAATTCACATAAGAAGCAAATGTTGAAATGACATCTATCGACATTTATAAGATATCTACTCGAAGAATCAGCTGTTGCGCCCGTATTTGGTCTCAACCAACTGTACGGGAAGAGACTGGTGAGATTTTTGTTCGACATGCAGATACGAATCTCAGGGCTCTTGTTGAACTTCCTACACCTGATGACTGCCCGGGAGAAGCCGGAGACGACGAGCGGCCTTCAGTGGGCTACTGTAGTAGATTGCATCTCACGAAGCACTGCTCAAGATCCCATGAGCCGCTTCATTTCAAATTGACCGAAGAAATTACCAGTTTTGAACTTTTAAATCCGTCATTTTGCGAGGCATTCTCAGTAGTCGCTTTTTAACTGTTGTCCGGCGAAGTATTGAACTTGCATCGAGATAACGACGATGCTGTTGGAAAGTTCTCATTGTCGGTAATTTTGACGTGTTGAACTTGAATTACTAAAACTCTTCATGCGTGGTGAATCAGTGTTGACGATGCCAGTGAAAAAGTTAGTTTCCAGTGGTTATTTGTGACTGAAAATCATGATTCGGAAGGATTTGAATTTAATTTTTGAATATATTATGAACCGAATTAAAAAGCTAACAGAAATTTGTTTGTTATTTTTCACAAATTTAGATAGAATAAAACCGATGCGTCACTGGCAGCGCACAATTTGTATATAATTTGAAACTGCATACATAAGATACAGCAGAGAATGTGCGAATGTATATAAAGTAATGCATAAGTAAAGTAATCAGTAAATTTTTCGTATGAGTGATATACTTATTTTTTGTGGTTTTGTTCTATTTTTTAGTTGGTTTAATAGTTTATACGTTGAATTGAATACCATATAGATTAGTATATTTTTCAGTTATGTTAAAATATATGATAAAACTGTATCTTACGTTCACCCACATTACCAAAATATATTATGGAATATGTTTCTATACATAGCTCCAACTGACTACTTTTACCTCCTGGTGGCAGAGTTGTTGCGGACATCAGCTTACAGTGTTTACTTAACTGAGGGTGAAGTCACTAGCGCTCCTTGTTCGTCTGTGCAAGCTTAACTATTTTTTTATGATCGCCACTGTGTAGAAAAAGTAGGTTTCGCAATTGTATCGCAAGACAAAAGCAATATTTTAGTAACTGGGAAACTGAGATGCCATTTCTTCTGTAAAAACTCTTTTGATAAACAATCGACTGCTTCTGGAAAAAAAGGAATATTGTTGTACTTTGCCTACACGGGTTGCTACACTAATCTTGACCATTCCCACACGTCTTGTTTTATTTAATAGTTTGCTGTATTAAGTCAAACACTACTGCAACCATAAAAAAATATATTGATTATTTCTACATCAACATTGAAATAACACACTTATATCGTGGAAAAAGGATTTTTGGTTAATTGAAAACATTATACAATAGAATTCCTTTAAATCGGCACTTGCTGGCCAAGCTTCATATATTTATTCATTGTTATTTTCTTCTTTAACTGCTTTAAGCAATTGATATTGTTTTCTTTTTATGTCTAGCGTGTCTATGAATTCTTTGTGGTTACTTGGGTGATATTAACCAGCAGCTGCAAAGTCCCATGGGTGCCGGTTAAAGACTTCTACTGTACTTCCAAGTTGAATATATATTATCGTGCCTCAGGATATGAATTGTGTTTGAGTTTCTTGTCACTTCCGTACCTTGTTTTCGTCATTTCGCTTTTGGGGCAAAACTCTACGCATTCTGAGCCCCGGATTTGGCAGCACACCGAGATTTCATCGATCTGTTTATGGATGCTGAATAACTCAATGGCTTGCTCTTTATCATCCAGAAAACGCTCTGCACCGATGCATGTTTGTGTAGAATACGTTTAACTTTTCCTAGTTATTCAAAGTATTTCGGTCATTCGCATGTGTAATTTGAAAGATGTGTGGTACTTGGTGGAACTATCCCCCTTGCATTGTATGTCTGTCTTCAATGCAATATATGCAGAATACTAAACGGTACTACTTTGTTATGACACAAAAATTCACATATGTGTTAGCTGAATATCATCTAATTCATCCTTTTTTGTGCGCTTTAAAAACGACTTCTGGCCTAGGTCTCAAAATCTCTCATGTATTATTTAAAATGTTCATGTAAAGCTTTAATCGTCGAGGGTATGAAATGAAAAAATTTATTGTAGAAGCTCATATGAATACAATTTCGAATCTAAATCTAAGGAGATCTACCGAGTTAGTACCATTTAGAATAAAATCATAAATGAAAGTTGATCTTCCTATTCAACCAATTTAGCGTTTAAATATTGTTTATCTACCCTTAAAAACTAAAATGGAGTCGAAAATGCGAAAGTTTTTTCTATTTAGAGGTTTATGAAATTATTTTTTTCTTGAAACTCGTAGATAAAATGTAGGAATCTATAATAGAGTGAGTTGCAGAAAAAACAATTCATCTAAAAACAAGACGGGTTAAATTTGAAATGTTTGAGTGAACATAATAGCTATGTACTTCGTCACACTTTTAAATCTAAGCATAATAGGTATCTGGTAGCTATCGAAGGCTTTTCTTGTTTTTCTATTGTTTTTATTGTTATCAAAGAATGTATCACATGTTATTTAAGAGATAATTATTTACATGGTGTAGTTTTTCAGCACGTGAAGTATTTGGTTGATTTTTTGTTTTGTAATCCTTTTAGAGTATTATTTCCTTCAAATCAGCTGAGAAACAGAAGCAATCTCGATAAGCTGAGTGCATTGCAAGGGGACATTTCTTGCTGCAAGTGAGGCAAAGAAGCAAAGTTTGAGAAGCAGCAACAATCCCGTGATGCCCTGGGGCCACACGAAAAACTTCCCAACTCCAAAGCTTGGGCAAGTTTGTCGTTAACCTGAAGTACCGTGAACAAAGTTAGGCGTGTTTCGCGCACCCAGGTTAGCGAGCTCTTCCAAGAAATTGAGCCTCTTGGCCTTTAGAAGTACAATCAACGGTGAAATCTTGATGCTGAGAAATGGCAAAGTGCTAACTCGGTATTCGACTGATGTAGTACTTTTGAATCTAACCTAATACCATTTCATTATTATAAGCTTCGTCTTGTTTAATTACCTCGTGCCTTGCAAGCATGTTTGTTCTCCTAATTAGAATTCGCGAAAAACGCGAACCTTAACTCGAAAAATTGAAAACGTGTTTTTGGGCCATGCGTACATTTTACAAACAGCTATTTTACTGAATAATTGGGAAGTTTTTAGCGCCGCCGCTCGTGTATTTAAAGTTCTAAAATACATTAAATTAGATTACCTCATTCGGTCACCCGTTGTAGAATCTGCAGTGTCAAATCATCAATTTCACCAAAATTGGAGGGTCAGTTACTGGCTTTACCTAGGAAGGATCCACATTTTTAGATCCATAACTGAAATGTATCATGTATTGTACGCATATTACTGTTAAGAGGATATGAGAAATGAATCAGTGTACAGGATATCTATTTTTATAAGGCAACGTTTTATAGTCACCGAATTATAAAAAAAAATAGTTCCAGAGCATTCATATATACGATGGTAAGTTCCTTTTATGTGGTAACATAATGCAACTTTTTAAATCCGACGTCATGTATTACGTTTTTACTCTAACCAGTTACCCTACAGGGTAATTTCAAGACCAAGGGAAATAATTGCTGCAGAACCAAAAGTTTAACTCTGAACAGATAAAAAATTAGCATTATTGATAAAATGGCTATTCTATATGAATTCTGTGAATGGAAAAGGGTGACGGATATTACAAAACGGTTTCATGTTAAAAAATGTAAAGTTAAAACTATAAACACAACTGAAGGACGTATAAAGATGTGCGAAGGTTACATTACAACAAACATATCAGCCAAAAGTATTCCTACACATAATTCAGAAAATCATAAATTTGAATGATCTTACACGCGTTGGATCACGAACCAAGGACAATGAGGTGTTCTTAGTACTAGCATAATTCAAGAAAAGGGAAGTTCATTATAAACAGACATGATTGATCAAAGCTGTGAAAGTAGGTATGCTCCTTTTTTCAACAAATAGAGGATGGTTTCATAAATTCTAATAGAGTGACTGACATCGTAGAAAATTATGGTACTTAGATGTGATTGTTAAATTCATTCAATAATGGCACACAAATATACGGAGATTCTATTTATAGCGAGTTATTTCGGTCCCAACTTACTATTTGCTAGATCTAGGATCGCCTATACTTCTTTCCGTGTAAATAACCTACAGTGGGGGTGCAAAATAGTACAACACGTTGATTAAATCGCCAGATTGCACTTTTATAGACCACGTACAATTACGAAAATTGGACTATATATAAACAATAGTATAAAAAGGTTAATATATCTAAAACCCACAAATATTTAATAGAAAAAAATATATAGGAACATGTGTAATGAATACGTGAACAAAAGTTTACAATACCTGACTTATTTCTCGAAATTATCCATGAAAATTATTTTAGGATTATTACAAAATGTTCTAATACATTCTGCTATTTGACAACCGAACTTTTGTCAGCATTCATCTCCAATAACGTGTGATTGGTACAGCAGCTCTCGTTCTGAAAGGTCATAAGCATGGGTAAGAATACGGATTTCAGCCAAGATCTTCGCGAACGTATTGTGGAGCTCCATAACGAAGGTTTGTGATATCGGAAGATAAGTGCACAACTGTGTGTTCCTATAGCCTCGGTTGGAACCATAATACGTAAGTGGAAATGCCGGAATACGACTCTCAGCAAACCTCGAACTGGCCGTCCACGGACGATTAACGACTTTGCTGCTCGAAAATTGGTCCGAACAGTAATGCAGAGACCTCAAACTACTCGTGAAGAATTGCAGGATGATCTGAGGGCATCTGGGATCAAAGCCAGCAAATACACGATCAGCAGAGCACTACCCCGTGAAGGTCTTCGCTCCCGCACCTCTCGTAGGACACCTCTTCTCCAGAAACGTCACGTCAAGGCCATGCTGAAGTATGCCAAGGACCATTTGAACAAGACAACAGCGTTTTGGAACTCGGTACTATAGTCTGATGAAACCAAAATCGAACTATTTGGGAGAAACAGCACAAACTATGTTTGGAGGCAACAAAACGAAATGAATAAACCAAAGTGCCCATACCCACTATTAAGTTTAGAGGTGGCTCAATCACGGTGTGGGGATGTTTCAGCTCATCAGGGGTAATTAAACTTCACATCATTGAAGGAACCATGAATGGCAGGAAATATCGTGAAGTATTGAAGGAGCAACTCCTACCTTCAGCTCGTTTGTTAAAATTGAAACGTGGATGGAAATTCCAACAAAACAACAATCCGAAGCACACTGCAAAAGAAACCAAGGAAGGGTTGAGGATGAAGAAGATAAATATTTTAGAACGGCCAAGTCAAACCCTGGACATGAATCCGATCGAAAACTTGTGTAGGAAATTGAAATTGAAGATTCAGAAGAGAGGTCCCACTAACATCACTGAACTCAAAGAAATTTGCATTGAAGAATGGAGTAAGATTACGTTTGAAAATTGTAAAAAGCTGGTAGTGAACTACGATAAACGTCTCGAAGCTATAATTAATTATAAGGGTTGTGCAACGAAGTACGTATTAATGTATGTATATCTTGAAATGTGTTGTAAACTTTTGTTCACGTGTTTATTATTCATGTTCCTATGTATTTTCTTTTATTAAATATTTGTGGGTTTTAGATATATTATTAAGCTTTTTATACTATTGTTTATATATAGTCTAATTTTCGTAATTGTACGTGGTCTATAAATGTGCAATCTGGCGATTTAATAAACATGTTGTATTATTTTGCCCCACACTATAATACAGCTTCTGTTCAGATTCAACATGAAGTTAGCTCCCGGCTGGCTGGATGCCGGCAGGCATCCAGAATATAAATAAAACATTTGCTCTGTTCTTAAGATATTCCTCTATAAGCTAGCTTCTCTTGTGTGCAGTAGCTAGCTTATTCAATTCAAAATGAACTGGCTGAGACAATGCTTCGAACCGAACAATATTTCACTTTTTTCTTAGACTTTCCGTACATTCTGTACACACTTGGCCACAAATCACTGACTTCCGAGCGAGGAAACTCCTGCGTGCTACCATTTGTTCTGGCTTTGTCCATCCGTCCCTCTTAGTTCTGACCTGACTGCTTTCTTCGGTCGTTGTCGAGATAAAGAAATCCTCGGTAAGTTGCTTATGAGTTGCGACACCTCGGGATCACCCGACTTTGAGCCGTCCTCCCTGATATCTCTACTCAATGTTATCGGCGAGTGAACTTGGCGCTCAAGAGATTTCAACTTACTCAAACTCCGTGACCGACTCATTTGGACTTTTGTCCCGTAAAAGGTGAAATTATTTCTTGTAAGACACTGATCTTTACTACGTTGATTCTTTGGTGGTTATTGATTAACCTATCTTACTCCTGGCATCTCCTCGCACTCCATTCATTTTGGGCCCAGTTCTTTAACGATTACTTTTTTCGGTAGAGATTCAGGAGTTGAGCAATAATGTGAGTTATTCATAAGAACGACGCATCACGATTGTACTAAATACAATAATGATGTAAGTGTCGTGATAAACTTGTTGAAGTCAATTATTTATTATTTTTCTTTTTGCAAACGAATTTTCTGCTTTCGGATGATGACCTTGTAATTCAGAACACTGCCTAGGTTTGCTCTCCACTTAACGATGCTGTGTAATGATATCGAGAGAGGAAGCTTTGCTATTTCCGGAACTTGTAAAGATATAAAGTTAGAATGTTAGAATCATGTGTCGAGCGAGTATTTCTTATTTAATTATTGTTGCCAAATGTCGATTTCTAGATCAATAACGGGGTGTAGATCAGCATGCGTCATTATTGTTGATACTACATGAATAAAAATTGCCTTGTACTAATAGTTAAGTGTTCAGTAGGTGACTCCTTTTAAAACAACGCTCATTTTAAATACGTCAATAGAAAGTTGCTCAGTGATTTTTTCTAAGATCACTATAGTTCTGCCATCGAAATTTGCTCGTAGTATTGCGTCTGGCTCTTCTGCCTTCATACAACTTAAAGTAGACAGAGACCAAAACCTAGTAGATCAAGGATGTACTACTCCTGTCGCTATACGGCCGTTTAGGTATGTACACATGAGTACACAGCATACGTGGTACGTTGTTTCAAACAACTCTGAAAACTAGGGATGCAGTAGTTGATCGTGGATGATAATTTTCCATACGTTACCTGTCAAGATGATTGAGATTGCTTGTGTTATCTTTCGAATTTTCCGAATGATGCATGCCAGATTTTTTTCAGTGTCCGTGTATAATCAATCCTGTACGGACGCGGCGCTCATGAGGCATTCCCGTTTGTGTATATTTTCTAGGTTGGCGTGCAGTTGCGGAATATCGCGAAGAGAGGCTGCGCGTATTACCTCGCAATGCCATACCATTTGTATGGCCTTCATTTTATGGGCCACATCACGAATGGAGATACAACGACGCATGTGCTCCTCGGCCACGCAACGCACCACTCATGGTTCAGGGGAAGTAAAAAGCGCCAGGATGATTACTGATGCGGGTACTGAAGGCTTGCCTCCGACGTGAAATTCATTAAGTCACAATATCACCTTCAGCTGAGCAGCAAATGACGTTGTGTCCAACATGAGTTCTTCCAAAAGGCTCTAAATTAATTTTTTCTGAGAAAAATTTTTTGGTTTCCTTCCAAACTTTTTGAATGAACGCAGGAAATTTGGAGGTTTGATTTAAAGAGAGATTTGGCCAAAGCATCAAATCAATGTTGGTCTCGAACTAATACCGGTACCAAAGTTTTGATTAGTAGCCGTGTTTGAGGCCCCCATCTGCCCGAGGTCTGCCTCCATAGAATGAATCTGATGAAAAAATATATCATAGTTTTGAGGTATCCTTGTACTATGTCTTCATTTCTCAGCTGAACTGTGAATTCATTCAATTCATAATTTATGTTTTCCATACTTATGTGTTTTTTTACAGACTTCATTTTGAAATTACCACCTTCCTTTTCCACTAAAATTACCGATGCTTTAATTCGTGAATATGACTCTTCTTATAACGAAAAGTCTGCTGCTTGCAATTTTAAATTTTTTCGAATTGGCTTCAACTTGCTTTCTTTATTGTTTAATTCACCGTTTACATTAATCATTTAATGCAAATTCTTTCATTTGGTGTGTCTGACGTCTATTATATTAGTTCAGTCAGTAAATGAAGTCGAATCTTGGGAATGTTTACTGATCTACTGCATGAAAAACCAGGGAACTCGGAGAAAATAAAAGGATCTAACAAGTTTAAATGATAATTTTGATTTTTCTAAGTTTCCAAAACCCTTGAAATGAACTTTTAAGTTTTTTAGGGAAACGCAACGCCTTGTAAGAAATAGCGGAAATGAGTTTGCAATATAGCTCGCGCTTCTGGCTTTGCACAATTGACATTTTTCGTCATATGATCGAGAAGTTGATTACATAATTTACTAATAAACAAACTGGCTTCTTCATATTTTTTAGCTCAAATGCCCACTCTTCGCTCAATACCTTGTACATACATCACTTTTTGAGAAAGACTGAATTACATCGCAAGATGAATTCTTCAAAGGATTGAGAGCTACGAGATGCATTAATCGTCACGATCATCATTGCAAATCTTAAAGTCGGTACCAATGATGTGCTTCTTCCCTTGAGTTATCGATGTTATAAGCCTTAAATGAGCCAAGTTTAGCCTGAAGCCGTTGTGTTGCCTTGCATGTCTTTCAGGGCCGAGGCGAACATTCTCTGTGAGAGCTCAGACGTATTACTCGACGAAAGGACCTGCTTGTAAGAATAATTGTTCATCATGCCTGATGGCTCTTCAGGCAGGAAAAATAGGGTATTTCAAGCGAGTATCAACCTTCGCTTTTTTGAGGGTAACTTCTCCGCTACCCACCGCCATCACAATTTTTTTGTCGGAGTTGCTACGTTTTTTACTCTATGCTTCGAAATGTGTCCAAAATTCAAAGCACTGCCGTCATTCTTTTGTTGTGCCAACGGAATTTATTGCTCTCCACTTAATTTTACGCCTGGAAAATTTAAACGTGAACTTATTGGGCTATTAAGAAGTATCCTATACCCTGGTAAATCTAAAGGAATTAGCCTGCTCCTTTCGAAGGAGGCCCAGTTTCGGTCTGAAACAATTGAATGTGCTCAGTTTGTCCAGCGTTTTTCCACTTCTCGTTGTCTTTGATGTTTCAATGAAAGTTTAAGAGGTCTATTTCCCAGAGTGAAAATACCGTTATCGAGTCGCAGAAATGAGCAGGAGATATTGGCGAAAAGATTGATGCCCGATATTTTTCTATGTCTCTTCATCTCTGTGACATTCGTGAACCGTACTCATTCGTAGCTACTTTTGAGATCAAGTTTCAAGTTTAAGAAAAATTAAAAATTGTAGATTACCTGCTGTCCTGAAATTATTACTAACGACATCATTAAAAATTGTTAATGTTATTACTATCTGTATTATTTAAGATGTGCAGAATTAAAATTTCCAAAAGAACATCACCCTACTTGTTCTCTTCCGAGAATTTCGACTCAAATATTAAAATACTCTATCGTGAAGTTTCCTTTTATGTCACTAAACTTTTGTTATTTTATCGCTGCCCGTAATAATAGATCAATAAACTCCCTTAAATTTTGTATTCGACTACCAAATGAAGAATTATGTATATGTAAGTAAACTTTAGTTCTAATCTTCTTAGTGTATGGTCTTAGACTGGTTTAACTTTTGAAGATTTGTTTCATTGGAATGAATCATTAAGCATAATAGAAACAAATTGAACTAGTAAGTCTTAGTTTCATCATTTATTCTAGTCGCCTCACAAAATTGCGTCGTGTGAGTAAAAATATTTCAACCCTTGGTTTAAAAATTTGTGCTCCTTGAGTCACCTGATGTGGCCTGTAAACGCCTGTGATGGTCAGAACGCCATAGAAACATGGGAGGTCACCGCTGTGTTCTTCCACCGCTAGCTAATTTGAGAGCATTAGTACGGCAGAGACGCGTGTCTTCCTGTCTTTTGTGACCTATGCTCTATACATCACTTTTCGTCAAACAGTCGACCACCAGCTTAGTCGACTGGTGAGAGAACTAGCTTGCGATGCGAGACGACTAGGGTTCGAGACTCGCTGCCGCTGTTGTCAGTTTGTGTATGACCATCGCTTGGCTAGCATTACGGCATGGGACTTGGGTACCAACCGAAGAATGGGCCAAAAAGGCTCGTCCCTGTCGCCTCATTCTATTCTAAAGGAGTTCATTTACACTTTTAAAACTCTCTTGTGCTTATGTAGGGGCGCAAGTGAAATGCACTTTTCTTTGCTCAAAATTGTTTTTTGTTGCTCTCATTTATACGAAAAAGCGAGAGTTGTTTATCCTCTGAAGTCAAACTATACAACAGCGGACCTCGTGAGTACATGCTACCGCGCATTGCTTGCTGCCTGGCGGTGTACCCTTGTACTGTTTTGATATTAATTTTTCTTCTAAGACACAGAATCTTTCCATCGAAATTTAAAGATGGAAAAATGTAGTATGTCAATTTCCACTTCCATTTCAGTTTGATGCCGCAACTGCGTTAAGGCGTTTCTGCGGTTATTTATTTGTTTAATTCGCTAAGAAATTAAACAAAAGGATTTAAGTTCCCCAATTGTTGATGCATTATTTTTAATTAACGTCGCTGAAAGTATTCAGCTGTGGAAGAGAAAATGATGCATTAGGTAGATTAAGAACAAATTTTTAACGACTTTCAGAAGGCAAGAACTTCCAATGAACAACTAACTTTTGGTGCACGCGTTCGCTGGTCGCTGAGAAGCACTACATGAGGGAACCAACGAAGATCCTGAGAGCCAGGGCCTGTCAAACCATTTCATAAAACTTTTATGGTTGAAACATGTAGAAAATAGGTAGCCTTTGTGTATTTTCAACACTCAGAATATCATGAATATCTTGCAGCATTTACTATCAGGTGCTAACATCTTGAAAATAAGTAGAGTCTGCAGCTATGAATTGTTCAGTGACTTGTTATACGTAAGTCACTCTTGCTGAGGAAACTAGAGCAATTCTATAACGCATCTGTCCTTAGCTTCTTACTTTAAGTTTTCTACGATTAATAATTTGTACACAATGGTTGAAAAACTTTCCCTCCATCACACTTTCAGAAACTTTCTTACTATGCAACGCGGTACCTGAGGTAAGTGTAATTATTGTTGTTGAGTGGCTGCTGCGTGAGCAGGTGTTGGGTGCCCTCTCAGTCGCTGGCGGTCGCGTGCGCAGGGTGTATGAGAAACGTTCGCTCGCGAAGGTCCGTGTGTGAGGCGACTAAAACCAACCTTGTCTTATCAGTTGTCACATTACAAGATCGCTGTGGTCTCCGTGCATTCGCATATCAATTGCTCTGTATTCCAGTAGAACGTGAAAATAACACATTTTACAGATATTGAAAAATTGGTTTAAAACGTGTAGACCACTAGCTCTGTTACCATCAGATATGAGATAAGTTATTCAGCTATCGTCCAAGTTGAAGCGAAAATTTAATGTATCTTTATTGGCGCTGTCTTCTTTCTAGGGTAGGATGAAAGTGTTATTAAGATTTGAGTTGTCTGTTCTTGTCCTGTCAACTCGAATCAAAATGACTTGTCGAAATATCGGTCAACCGAATGACTAAGCTCGTTTAATACGAGCATCATGGAGCAAGTTACATAGGAACAGAACGGGTCAGTACCCGAATGCACCTTGAAAAACTGAGAAGGGAATTGAGCTCAACTTCACGAGTGTAGTGCTGTGTTGAGAAATACAGCTTAGAAGTGTATAATTACAGGTCACGTCTCAGACAGTAGAGATGGTTAGATCTCAGATGGTTTGCTATTGCCGCTTGCCGGCCGCGATAAAAATAACTCTGTGTGCACACACGCGCATGCAAGCAGCAGAGCTGCGAGTGGAGCTGGGCCTGCGCTTTTCCATTTGATGTCGCATGTTCACTGTAGCTCAGCGATTGTTGATCAGTATTTAAAACGTTACGTTTCATCCTATGTGAAGACTTTTTACAGTTCGTTGTCAGGGGATTTTAGCACTCGTCTTCGTGACTCGAGTGTGACTCGAGTCACGAAGTCTGTGACTCATCTGGTTCTGTTTGGCGGGCGTATTGTATTCATTACTGTGGTTTCTTTAACTTTGGTTGGGCTTGGTACTGCTTGTTGAGTGTCTGCTGAATCTATGACGTGTATTGATACGGTAACATCCGTACTTATCTGCTGATATCGAATGAAGTTACACTTACAGTAACATTTCATTCAAATTGTAAATAAATTTATCAATGAATCATGAACCGACTCTAGTTATGTGATATAATTGGTTTATTAAATTTTTCTAGGCTTACATCGATATAAAAGTTATGATTGTAATTATGGTGCACCTTGTGTTTTTAGACCCAATGACGATATCTAATAACTTAGTAGTCTACACTGGTCAGTGGCGCTAGAGAAGCTCAAGGGATCAAGTGTCCAGAGGGACATCAAAAGAGGCAGTATGTATAAGTTGTTAAGTTATGGACTTTGAAGACTCGATTGTACTTGAAACACTGACATCAAGAACGTTGAGTGTGAGGGCAGAACATGACCTGGCCACAGCAAGTTGTGGAGTTTTGCTACGCCACGTATTTTCTTGTGCCATCGTCAGCGGGAGAGTTCCGACTAATGCAACGACGCCTCATGTAATGCTATTCTTGTTGCTTGTCTTGACGTAATGCTAGGCTTGACGTAATGCTAGGCTTGACGTAAGGCTAGGCTTGACGTAAGGCTAGGCTTGACGTAAGGCTAGGCTTGACGTAATGCTAGGCTTGACGTAATGCTAGGCTTGACGTAATGCTAGGCTTGACGGGATGCTGGTCTTGACGGAATGCTGGTCTTAAAGACATCTTTGAAATTCGCGAGGAGCCTGGTATGAAGAGAATGATGTATGATCTTTGCCTGTGAATTCTGCGGCCATATTTGACCATGTGCTTGAGTTTGATGACGGACTAGCCAACAAAACTATGCTGTTTTCAGCTATTTCAAGTGTAGGTATCACACGACATCTCTGCTCACTTGAACTGGCACCTTTTGACCACGCTCCTTTCCCCAATCTGAATTCAAGCTGAGTGAAACTCATATTAAAAGATTATTTGAATTGATTCAGCAATAGTTGATGCTCAATATCTTTGTGAGAACTTTAGTATTGTTACTCTTTTGACCTTTCAATTACTGCGTGCGTTCCGAAAAAAATATATGCTGATGGGTATAGAAAGCAATTTTGTTTATTTTTATACCATTCAGGAAACCTTTCAGTACTCTCTCGTGCTTTTGATGATCTTTATATTATAAATCTCTGCAAATTCAAACGTTTGTTTGGGTCCATGTAAACAGTGCATATTGGCTGGCCACTGAAAACGCAATTGTTTTGGGCTGCTTTTGACGTAAATACAGGCAGTAGCAGCTAGCAGCATTTTTTATGTAATGAAGTAACACTAAACTATCGAAAAGCAAGTGAAATCTTGCCTACCATTTATTATTATCTTTAATCCCAGATACTTCTTTCATTAAGTTGGGACGATCAGTCGGAGACCTCGTTTAGAGGCCTGGCTTACTCTGGCAGACAGCATCAACAACAGGTTCATGTGACTTGCTCTTCCATCATTTGGTATACAAGGCGTCAAGTGAATTGTTCGATATCTCAGGAGACATTTTGTGATCACCTTCACCAGAGCAGCCAGTTAATGAAGCATTATGAACATCAATACCGTAATAAGGCAGGTAGACAAACCTTACTTGTCTACCTCTTATCGTACTTCTCTGGCTGCATATTATCAAATTAAACTCTGAAAGCGCGAGGTCTGGGGAACACAAAACTCATTTCTTAATTTTTTTCTGAAGGAGGTGTTGCTTGTTCCCTTTATAATTTTCTACTCGGCTCCTGTATTTATTTTTTCCGTACTCGCCAGCATTGTCCGTAGAAGTCTGTAACTGTCAAGACTTTGTCATGGAAAATGTTAAAAGACCTGAGGTTAATCTAACTTAAGTGGCAAGTTTTAGCACGCTTGCAAAAGTTAGTATGACTTTAATGGCAAGAGTTATTGTGCTTTAAAGTTAGCAACAGTATTTTTTTCCGCATGCGCCAGTCATGACTAATTCAAAGGGATTCTTCTGTCGAAACTCATATCGTTCTATGAACAACTAAATGATCCATTCAGATTCGGTCCCTATGATCCATTTGCTGAGCATAATTTTTTTATCTTCAGAGACTACTTCTGCATTTTAATCACTTTAATCCCTGTTTTTTTCAGACGCATCAGTGTAATTGCTGAATAGTTACTGAACACGCGTTGTATTTTATTTGGCGTGACAGAAATAGCGACTAGAATATGAGTTTGCGTCTACTCGTAAAGTAGAACACGTTGCCTACATTCTACAGGGTCGTTGGGAAATTGTTCTTGTTTATATAAAAGACACATGAAATTCAGCGAGTAAACAACGAAGCTGTGGATTGTGTAATCATGTTAGACGAATTGTGTGCTATAAACTCTGTTTATAGCACACAATGCCTCTGTCAATTTGCAGTCATAAGTTTTTAGTGATCAACTTATATGATTGCATTGTTTTGAGCTCCAGGAGTATAATCTGAAAGTGTAATTTCTTCGTATTTACTACGCACAAAATTACGGATACTGTCATGAACAAAGTTAATTTTGATTATGTTGTATTTTATGCTCCTTATTATTTGCTTGACGTTAAAATATTAATACGAGGCCGTTTTCTTTCAGCTTACGATCCTCTAAATAAAAAAAAAAAAATTTGTATAACGTAATAATTTTATTACCAAAAGTACTGCAGGCTCTTACTTATTTTCTACTTAATCGCCAAAACGGTCGAGGCATTTGTCATATCTTGACACAAGCTTCCCGATACTTTCTCCAAAAAAGTTAGCCGCCAGTGAGGAGAAATACGTCTTGACGGGAACAACGGGCCCGGACCCAACCGGAACACAGCTTCCGGTATCCGAGGTTTTGTTCGGTTTTGTAAAAAGCAGACCTTGAAATGTTGGAAATTTTTCATAAAGTTCAGTGATTGTAAACCGTCGTTTGGTAGTGACCACCTGAACGAGGTCTGCAATAGCGACAGACTTGCGCCCTTGTCCACCTTCTTCATGGATGTCGATTCGCCCTTTTAATTTTCTACACAATTACCGTACACTACCTGCACTCATAAATTTTTCACCGTACACTTGGCTCATTCTGCGATGGATTTCAGCAGCACTTCGTCCTTCTACTAACAGAAAACGGATTACACTTTTTAACTTGCATTTGTCGGGAGCATCGATCATGGAGACGATGTTCAATTGCCCGTACCTCGGCTACGATAGGCGCATTGGCTGACAACGGCAGAGGTTGTGGTTATGGAGCTATGCAATCGCGTGACGTGCTGTTCTGGCGTCTGCGTATTTTGTGCTTGCTTAGAAACACGATCGGAGGTTGAAAAAACAGTCCTCGTATACCATAGCATAATATACAAACGATTATATTAATTGTTTTGTGTTGGTGAAACGAAAGTTAGATCGATACATTAGTTAACACGTTAAGTGCGATACGACCCACCGGTGGGTCACTCAGGTTAGGTTCTGTAATTTTTTCAAAGCTTTCTAGTGACTGTGTGTACAAAGTAAAGATTTGCACCGGCTAGACAATCGCACTCAACGTGTTAATAGTGTTTTAGAGAAAAGTTCCTTAGTTTTAACAGCGGTGTTTTTTGCTAATCGACCGATATAGAACACATTCAAAATTTAAGCAGTAATTTACGATGAATAAAACGAGACTGTACACACACTAATTATTTGCGTAGTACCTCTTCATTTTCCATTATTTAATGTGGTAAAAATGGGACATGTTAATACACAGCCGCCATAAGGTATATGCTGTGTTTGTGTGGAGTTGGTCTTCATAGAAAAATCATTCAGTCGATATTTTTAGGACAGAAATTCCTTGTGGACGAATTTAAAACATTGGCGATCGTAGTGTATCAACAAATAACAAATTTCTTTATGGTTAGGAAGAATCATTATTCCAGAGATATCTTAGATAATCGCCGTTGATTTCAAGGCATTTACTGTGAGTCCTTTGAACTAGCGTTTCTTCTGTGCGCAGTTATTGTGGCCATGGGAAAGTTGAATTAGATGATTTTTCATGCGTTTCTAAGCCCAGGTACTAAGATATGTGAGGTGTTCTATAAAGTTGTGATCATGTTAAACTCTAGGACCAAATCGTGATCCACAAGCTGACTTTGAGGGAGAGCTTTCCACTTCAGTCACCTAATTTGAGTGTATTATAGAATTAATTTAGGTCTAGTCCTTATTGAATAAACCTAACTATACTTACACCTAGAATTATAACTGAAAATCTCGTGTAATAGAAGTCAAGACAAAATGTTCTGATTCTTTAATAACTTTTCCACCAGTAATGCGATGTTCATAGTTTTAAATTAGTGAGGTTCCTGAGGTGAACACACATACTAACTAAGGTGGGTATTCAGATTCATATTCAAATTCAGATTTAGATCCAGATTCAGGTTGAGGGGTGCTCACCATCCTAGCTATGCTCATGGATCCCCGTCTCCGGCCTCGTCTGCGCCCTGAGACACACGAGCATTTGTGAGTTACGACGCCCTGCCGCTACAGATGCACCGGTTGTGGATTTTTCAACCTCCGCGGATGCGGATGCAGATTCAGATTTTGAATTTCAATACCTGCTGATGTGGATGTCCTGCCTTATTTTTAGGTTGAGCTGTGAAAAATGAGTTTCAGCCACACACAATGAATGAAAATAGTTATAATGTCGGAAGGAATAATTTTTTCAATGGATGCAACTAATGAGTGAAGTAGTTTAGTAATTTAGTGAGCTCATGAATAAAATTATGCAATGGAAAATTATTACAAAAAATAGCTCAAGTTTAAAGGTTATAGTATCGAGTGACTTCATCATGTGTTACCAGGATGCAGGACGAGGGCCGACGCAACTCAAATGCACCTCACCAACTTTTTTCCCCAGTCTCCACCCATTCAGAAAAGGCTGCTACTTGCTTACATTTAATAATTGTAGGTAATTATTGGCGAGTTGTGTTTCAAAAACTAAAGTTTCTGTGCACGCTCAGGAGCTAACCTGGATCTCTTATCATAGATGATGCCAGCTCCACTAAATAGGCGCTCGCTGGCTACACTGCTGGAGGGACAGGCTAAGTATGTCCTAGCAAGTGTAGCAAGGGAAGGATTCGACTGAACCTTCGTGCGCCATCAAAAGAGATGATATTGTGACATTTTTATTCGTTTCATTCTTTGGTATTTGTCAATCATTATGGTATTTTCTTTGTAAATATCTGTTTGGCAAAGTCCTTCAGTATTGCATTACATGTTCACTCTTGTTGCGCCCATTCTGTCCCTTGCACAAGCACATGTAAGTTTTCAACTTTATGCTATGCATCAAACAAGCGCTACAAGAAGTATTTATTAAACACAGCATAAAGGTTATCTGATTGGGTTCCAGTTATCTAAGAAATTAAAGGAAATATGACATTTTACTACAATAATGCATTATTTGGAACATCAGCATTTAATAGTAGTACGGAAGTGGATCTGAAAAATCAAACGGATATCCTCACCACCTCTACTTGCCGCTGATGGTTTTCATACAGGATGCGGCAACATAACGTCCTTTTTTCATAGGAAGTTCCTTTCAAAAAAAGAAAGTTATGTTGCTGTACCCTGTAGATACTTTCTTTGCTAGGCAAAGAGGCAGCAGACCTCACAAAACAGATTACGTCTTTTCTCAGGTCATTTACACATTTTTTGAGTACGTTTCTCAATTTTAGGGAACGAATCGTCATTTTCTTCTCTAAAACAGAGTCTAATAACCATAGTGGACTAGCAGAAACCCGTGTAGATTACACCATTTAAATACTTAACTCACTTCCAAGCATATAAAGTTAAGTATGAAAAAAATGTATTTTATAGGCATTCTTTGATATGGAAAGATTAATAAATGCAGAGATTCCAGGACCTGAAGAAACAATCTTACAAAATTTGGTTAAAACAGTGATAATCCATGGGCCGTGTGGCATCGACAGCCCGAATTCACCATGCATGATCAATGGCCGCTGTCAAAAAGAGTTCAATAAAAACTGCAGAGAAAATACTTCCGCCAATGTTTATGGATATCCAGCTTAAAAGAGACCTAATAATGGCAATTGATAGATGCTTGCTACAATCTTCGAAGTAGTAGAGGGCATTCTTGTAAAGAGGTCAAGCGAACTTTTCCATTGTGACAGCAATTTAGTAGCTCTCCTTGAAATCTATTAGCAGAATAGAAGCGACATATGACATTCATGAGACCTATATTAAATTGT
>VCRD01001299.1:60929-94627 GCA_006783055.1 Trinorchestia longiramus
ACTGATGTGTCGTAAAATTTATGAATTACTGAGAATTATATCAGGGTTTGTTTAAAACAGTTAGTACCATAAGGACACTGTATTTATGAAATATTTCATATATTGATGAAAAATTCATTTGCTTACAATTTTTTCCTAATTCTTGCTACTAATGTACAAATTTTAGAGCTTACGTAGCAATGCCGGTATTGCGGGCGATCATTGTAACACAAACTAGTACCAAGTAATAATCTCTTACAACAATCTCCGTGTATGACCATCTCCGTGACGACCATCTCCGTAAAAAACCTATGGAAAGTGCAAAAGAAAATATTTGTGGCGCTTGATGGGATTCTTTAATGTTGAGATTCGTAAGGCTTAGAGTTCAGGCTCAAAAACTGACCTCCGAAGTAAAAATCCAGTTAAAAGACGAATTTATTGGTACAAGTACTATTCGAAAAACATTGCTATGTCATTCATTTTTAGTTACGGCAAATTTAATTTACAAAATAAAGGTGACAGCAAGAGTGTGAGTGATGATTAACTAGCTAGATTTTGTATGCTACGTAAATTATATCATGTCACAAATTGAAACTTTAAAGCATTTTAACCAATTGTAAACTTAACTATGTTAAACAAATAATTAACTTGCAGACTGATGTGCTTTTAAAGGTCAATGGCCGTTCCTGTTTAGCTCCGGACCATGAATGGTATCAGAAATGCTTAAAATAAGGCTACCGAATAACGAAGATACTTCCGCTTTCGTGTGTATTTCTTGCTATGTATCACATCCAAATTTATACCCTAATGAATTATAATCGCCTATTTTAAGTTAATTTAGATAGAAAACGAGTGTTGTGTGAAATTCTGTTTTTCATTAACTTTATTCCGTTCGGCGACCACACGAAATAATTTTCATGGCGTGTTATTTTAAGTGAACATCAAGGCTACGCTCTTCATTTCAATACGTTAATAATTTCTTCTATCGCCCACATTTGTGCTACCATAAGCTTAGCGGCTTCTTTAGCAGTCCACTTACTGTAGTTACTGAGTCGTGTAACGTGTGAAGGCGAAATTGCTTTGAAACTTTTTACGATATTTACCGAAATATATCAAGGTACTCAAAAACGTTTGTTAATTTGTGTGGATGAGAACATTAGACTTATCCATGATAAGTTGGTTTCAATTCACTCAGTAATTGAAGGGCAGTTTTGGTTTGAACAATGCGCAACGGTTGAGGCTTACCATCAATATAAAAGGAAAAATTAGCATGTTGTATTTGATACGAGAATCAAATGCTCAACTATTACAATTACCTAGTTTTCAATTATGTCCATAAAGTATTGATAGTTTTCATTCCTTATTAAACTATGTCAAAATGTTCTCATCTTTTCAGGTGTAATTGTTGTTTTACTTTTCAGCTATTGAACAACGAAACTCGAATGAACTCAGTGCTCTTTATTGATGTCTTATCTGTGCTGAACAATAGCTATTTTGAGGACAAAAGTATATTCGACCGTACAGTTGACATAGTTTTCCGCCTTAATCTGTAACGCTGAAGGTGCTCGACACTCCTCCAACACATGTCGACAGCTTTGGCAACCCATCACATCTCGTCTGGAAGACGATCGTAGGCTTCGTATCTTTGTCTTCCTCGTCCAGCTGGTGTGCTGTGGCACTGCCGCTCTCGCAGCCCCCACCCTGGCTCCTGCTCGTCTTGTGACTCAAGTCGGTCTTCACCAACGCGTTCCGGACTGCGTTCTGCAAAATGGTGAGTGCTCCAAATGTACTTTGCTAGGGTGTTTTATAATTGGTGCTGAAATTAAAGTTTCTGTGACAATAAGTTAAAATCTGAAGTTGAAATATTTTAATGGCTTGGGCACAGTGAAAACAATATTATATTTTATTCGATGTGCAATAGAAAATGTTAATCGTATTTAGCTTCAGATTTTACTTCATTATTTTCACAAAAAATGCGACTTCAGAAAATGTATATGTACCTAAAATGTTTATGTATATTACGTAATATTCATATACTGCATACATTGCATTGTATACCGTGTGGTCCAAAATAAGGAACAAATATAAAACATTCCAAATCTTCAATAAATGTAATTTTTTTATTTTCATCGAATGTAGACGTACAATACTTGAACTATTTCTCAAATTTTCAAGTTGCCTGAATGATAGTACCATAATTATTTAACATTTATTGCTTTTTAGGTGTGCAAAATTGGGGAACAAAATGACGTTTTTTAGGCAGGATTTTAATTAATCTTGACATTGAGCAACGGTAATCTTGGCCCATTCCTGTTGTAATTTAACCACAAATATTCAACTGTTGTTGGATTTTTTGCCATAACATTTTGTTGTAGAGTCTTCCATAGATTTTTTATTGGATTCATGTCGGGACTCTGAGGAGGCCAGTCCATAACCTCTACTCTTGGATCCTTAAGGTAGCCCATAACAAGTTTTGCTTTGTGACAGGAAGCATTATCCTGCATAAAAACAGAAGTATCAATTCTAGAATTCTGCAAAACTGGCACAACATGTTGTTCTAACACATTTTTGTAAACAGTGACATCAACTTGAGTATTTAAACACACATGAGATGGTGTACCCTGGCCTGATATCATACCGAAAACCATCACACTTCCACCATTAAACTTGACAGTTTTCTTCATACAATATGGTTTCAAACATTAACCGATTTTTCTTCTAAGAAACTGTTTACCATCGCTACCAAGTACATTACGTTGAAATTCATCACTGAAAAATACTTTTTTCCAATTATCTTCTGACCAACTGAAATGTTTCTTTGCAAATATCAATCGTCCTGCCTGATTCTTTTAATTTACCGGCGGTTTTTTCTGTGTAGGTTACACACAAAGGCTTATTGCATGCAATCGCCTGGACACAGTTTGTCGTGAAACATTTGTACCACCTTTACTTTCACTACAAATTTTAGCCGCAGTCAGGAAACGTTTTTTTTTTATGCCTGGCGTTGCACAATCCTGTCCTCTCACTGTAGGATTACTTGGTCTACCCGGCTTGTTTGTATTAGTTAGCCTACCTGTTTCATTGTTCAGTTTTAGAATTTGGCTCAAAACACTTTCAGACCGATTTATCTACGTAGCAATTTATTCAATTGTATGATTTTTCTTTCGTAATTTCACAATTTTAACTCTAACCGCTGCATCAACTTTTATTCATTTTGGCATGGTTACAAATGTTGCAGTGATGATAAGCAGTCTATATCTTCTTTATATTTATGTTATTTTGAGAAAACCGGTTATTTCCAATTTTTCATGTATTATTTTATAAAATTTTAATTTTGGGGCTCAAGAAGTAAAAAATGTTAAATAATTTTGGTAGTATTATTAAGGCAATGCGAAAATTTGAGAATTAGTTCAAGAACTGTATGTCTACACTCTTTAATTCCTTATTTTGGACGGCTCTGTACATTTATGTATTTATATATTTATGCTTACATATATCAAGAGCGATTATGACTTCTTTGGTTATTAAGCTACTAATGCTACTAAACAACCTCGTTTTAATATTTAATTTGTATTTGGCAGACTGGACTTATTTTAAGATATTTTCTTCTACTCTATATTGACTGGTGCCTCAACAAAATAGCGCATGATTCGAATGATGTAATTTGCATTTCGAGGCCTGTTCTAAAGCATGTACATATTTCATTTGTGATCATATGTTCTCAGAGGAATCGAATATGAAATCCTTTAATGACATTGAATTTAAATCAATGTTCCCTTAAGTCAATGCTATTAAAGAAGAAATAATATACTTCAGCTACTTTGGGAACGAGAAGGAAGTATACACTAAGAATTGAGACGGTCATGTGTCTCAGAGTGTTGCCGCCGTAGCAGGTTAACTTTCAGATCAATAATCAATCTTTTTCAAGGTAACTGATGTTCCTGAGTTTGTATCTTTTTTTGTAATTCGTGAATAATAGCACCATTTAAGTTTCAGACCATGAATAGCATCATTCGAGACCAGACACCATTTCAGTTGTAATAAATAGAGCAATGTGAACTTACCTTGCCCTTCGATTTAACTCACTTTTTTCAATCCCAGCATTAAGAACACGTATCAGTATTCAAGTCGCACCTTCGTTGCAATTTGTCGTTGACGCCTTAGTGTTGTCGATTCGAAAGCTTTTATATTTATTTGCTGCGGCACCGCCACATTCTGTAGTGTTGTTATTTGGACAGATATGACATCTTTTTCTCTTAAGTGTGGCATCTATTTCACGAGAATTGGAGTATTTTTCAAATATTTAAAGGTAATACAAAACATTTGATCACGAACTTATTTATGAGTTATCTTCTCTATGAAAAATTATACTTCCCAATTGTGTGAATGAATTATTTTACGTACTGCTAAAAATTGGAATAAATTTGTATGATGCTCACATGTATGGCCAAAATATGTCCCAAATTTTGAAGTCGTACTTACCTGCCACCTCGGTGCGTTGTAGAGAGCGCATTCTTTTAAAACCATTTCATGGTTGCTATCTAATCAAGGGTTTTCGGCTGAATTTTTTTCGGCTCTTTTTTTAATAGTTTTTTGAAGGACTTGCCTGTATTTTGCAGCATTTAAAAGACAAAATGTGACACTTCTAAAGAAGAAATCAATGTTTTGTCTAAATTCGTACGTTACGTCGTTCTTGTGCTGGACCTCATTGTCCTGTTGACTGGAGAACTCTGTGATCCTGAATTCCACTCGTGCCTTGAGAGGCGCCTAAATTATTCAAGTTATGCAAGTGCAGTTTAATTGCCCAATACTCTGTAATTAGCGCCCATGCTCTCTAGTAGGGACAAATCCCAGCTGAAGTCAAACTTCTGCCTACGTATTGCTAGCTTCGAAAACTCTTTTAAAGAAATTCTTGATTTCAAACTAAATTTCAAGTTACGGCTGTTTTTCCTGATATTAACTATCATTTCAGAACATCAAGAAAAGGGAATTCCGAAAGTCATGGGAATATGTGCGTAGGCTATTATTATACAACGTACTTACTGATGGCCTAGGTACCGTCTGTTAATACGTTGAAATTATTGTATCTGTAGCCGTTGTCTCTTGGCAGGAATATTAGTTGTGCTGAAAACATAGTAAACAAATGTTCATTTATTTTATTTGACACGAAATCATCGTGACAAATTGGGTTAGTCAAACACTCGTTCGTTCACAGAAATAGCACGCACAATAATTGTTTCCTGAAACGTACAAAAAAAGTAAAGGTATAGTCTGAAGGAAAGTGAACGCCCTGATTAAAACAAGCATTTCAATTACAGACTGCGCAGGAACTGCGGTGGTTGTTTCCGCCATGCATTTGTTTTGTAGTATTCTTGCATTGGCTGATTTTAATGCATAATATTTTAACTTTATTATCATAGGTCTCTACTCGTGGAACCTTATCTCTGATGCATTGGAACTATATGCATTTTGTAAAATATTTCTAGTACACTAACTTCCACTGTGCAATAGCGGAGATGACCCTGCAAAATTCGGAGTTATGAAGAAATATTTGTAACGTCTGTGAACATTCGGTGTCTAAGAATAGTTATCGATATTTAAATATTTGAAGACTGTATTTGACGAGTTTCAAAACCATAGTATTTTGGACACCCTCTTAAAATTTAAAAAAAGGTAAAAAATCAGCATAGGTTAGAAAAATATGAGTTTCAGCATTGTACGATATATTTTATGCAAAAAAATTGATTAGTTGGTTTAAATTCCCACATTCTAAGCTATTATTTCCGTTTGTACAATAGCATATAATATATTAGATACATTTCATGTAAAAAATACATCGGTTCAAATTACTTGGTCAGTAACGTTTTGTAGTATCATGATGAAAGAGGATCTCTAAATTCACAGTTCCAATTTACTGGGACATGTTCGTTACACTCCCAAATAAATGTTTGTATCTCGCCGGAATTACGTTGTCGTCAAATTATTTGAGTTATTTTCCACTGATTTGCATGTTCGTAAAGTTTTATAAGCTTTTGTAACTGATGACAAGATGCGAATACTACTGCGAGACACGGCTCTCAATGAGTCAATGCGTTCACATGTGACTTAATTACCTCTTCCACCTTGTATTTCGGTCAAAGAAGTTTGCATTCAAATGAGAAATTAAACCGTAAAAGGAATAGAGTATTATTAGTTAACAGTATTGCTTCAAATATTACTTGCATGAATAATTTCCATCATTCAAGCCTGAGTGAAAGCAAAACTAGTCGAGTAAATATAAAGAAGCAGGTACCAAAATATTACAACTCTCTCAGTACTCTGAAGTGATCATTTGCGTTGTCCCTCCAACAATTTATTTCTCATATACACCCAAGTAAAGTGCCACTTTCATCATTGATGATTAAGTAGGCTTAGTCTTACCGCTTTATACCGCCGTGGGATGCTCAAATTATGATATTCGTGACCCCTTTCAGTGCTTGATTTGTCATCCGTCAGAACTTGGAATATTGAATGTACTCAGAAATTCAGTATCTCTTCGTTTACAATGTTACTCGTTTAAAATGGCTATTTTTAAAAGGTTATGATTCTGAGTGTCCCACTGTCGTCCACCATAAAGTCACTGTAATTAAGACGTTTCAAGCGTTCCGTTTGAAGTTTTTGTCCATTAATATCACTTGAGGGAGACCACTACCCTCCTTTTCAGATAGCACCATCCATCACTGTTGTCTGAAATTATTTGTCCCGCTTAGCCGCTTATCTCGATTAGACTATCATCTATAATTAAGGAAAACTGTGTATAGCTTCACTTTGAAATAACAGATCACTATTATCATGCTCACACGGGTCAGCCTCGTGAGTTTTGGTACCCTAGGGGAGGTCATGCTGACCGAGCTTTAGGAGCTGAGGATGCCTAATTTTAGCTTGGGCTGATGCCTTACTTATCGCTTCTGTCATGGAACTTCTTTGCCTCTTCTTGCTCAACTTACTTTACTCGCTGAATGACTTTATGAACTCTAATCATTCGCAGACTCTACCCTTTAAATGTTGTATGACTTCAAAGGGAAAGTATCACATTTATTGAACGAAAAAAGTAATTAATATAATTTCCTGATCTTTATTACTTTACATTTCTAACTTTGCAAGAGTATTTCTCATGACAATTAGTCAAAGACCAAAGCGGTCTTGTGCTGTACAAAAGAAACTTTTAGACTATTCACTTCCATTTTTTCTTGAATGTCACAAATCAATAATATTTCCGACGCAACTGTGATGCGGTCATGTGTTGAAGTTCACACATGAGGCACGAGTTAATAGTGATACGAGTTTAGTGATAGGACAACAATTAAGAAAAACTTTTATTTACAACCAAAGTATTTATTATGCGGCGGTGTTGAGCTAACGAAACAGTAATCCCCGTTCGGAACTGGAACAAGGATTCTTTAGAGCAGTAGTTCCCAACCTTTACCGGGTCTGGTGACCTATGACGACCCATTTTGGAACAAATAATCGATCCACGCTCCCATTCCTTCAAATAACTGTGTTCATTTGTACTTCGAAAACTCGTTTATAATGGAACACTATACCAAAAACACGAACACACAAATGTATGTATTTGGTGAATTCATAAATAATTGAAAATGGGGTCGCGACCCACAGGTTGGGAAACACTGCTTTAGAGAGCTCATTGGTTAAAGTTTGTGACTTTGTAGAGAATGGAGAGTCTTAGCAATCAAGCGAATGTGTCACTTGCTTGCGTAGTTAGGTATTTCTAGAGAAAAATGAGACAGCAGGTATTCGCTGGTGGAGGAATACATACGTTTTTCTTGTGCCGTGTTCATTTTGGAAGCAAGAAGAATTCTTTGCTCTTAGTTTGTTAGTGGTTGATGTAGTTCCTCTTCTACCTCAGAAGCCTGTACGTGCAAATGAAAAGTCAGTGCGTAGTAGTAAGCGAAAAAATCACTGAAGGACGTCTTCTGTGTGCATACAAAGATTATACGAGTGAGTGGTGACTTCTGTCTCTCTAAAGTCTAAATGGTGCATTTGTTTAAAAATAGCTGAGCGACATCATCTCAGCGTTAGTGGTTGACTTTTGTAAATATTAGGCTGGACTCGCGTGCTTATGGTCATAAGAATAACAATTCAGTGCATATCTATTTTCTTGTGACATACGCACGTGTTCATGCGCTGAATTGGGTATTGGATATTTGTGAACGAAGAGGATTAGGCTTCAAATCTCTGCACTCGAGCCTAATTCTGTTGGAATAACTAACTGAAATTTACTCCCCTCCCTGCTGAATCACGGAATTACTTTGGATCACATGCTGTTTGTGCTGGGCAATTTTTAGGCAATAATTTTCAATGTTTGGCATTGATAAACCAGGAAGAATAAAGCCATTCGATTTTTAACTTCCAGGTTTTTCATTTTTTTAGTCGCTGAAATGAAAGAACTGTTTTTTGCTTATTTTGCAGAGTCCTTCACAATTGGTATTTTACCTTTTCTTCGTATATATTGTTGCATTACTTGTTTGTTGTTTGCTACTTCATGAACACATACGTGTACACCCACTAAGTACACATTAGCTATTAGATCAGACGATAAAAAGTGAGAAAGGCAGGAATGAGTTCGGCTCTCTTTTTTTATGTTGTATATTTTCACTAATGTATATTTTCTAACCGCGTTTTTAATTTTTTACACTCTTCCCGGCAGTACCTCATTTCGTTGTATAAATTATTAGGAAGTGCTCTAAGCTGATTTGTCTGTTGTTAACTGGAGTTGTAATGCCCACAGTTATCGCCACGCCATCGGTCAGAGGTGATGCATGGACTCAAGGGGAGACACGCCCTCGTCTGCTGAAGAACGTCACTCTCTTCTGAAGGAACGTCACACTTCAACTGAACTTATCATCGTCTCCGGACACTTTAATTGTTGCACGAGACGGCATGTACTGCGAGGCTTCCATTTACATAGCAGTACTGAAATAAAGTTCATATGACATCGGTGATGCGTGTGGCAAACGATGATGGTATGGTCCTAGTGAACAAAAAAATGAGTTCTCTTAGTATTCTTCGAGTCTAAAATGAGTGGCCATCTTAATATTGGAAAACAATGTTGTAGAATATTATATTTGAGCCCTCTATTGAACCATATTCGTCATAGTCTAAGAAATCGTGCCTTTATGAACTCGGTGTTCATGATTGTTGAAGTGAATGGGTTGAATGAGCTAATATACAATCCGCTTGCAAACTGCGTGGCTCGGATGCAGCTTTCATTCCTCAAGCAGCGAAAAATTTGCAGGTTTTTCAAATATTTTTGAACTGACGAGCGTTCGTTGTTTCTCTCTTATAACTTTTACATTCAAGAACCATTCCGTGTTACTGCAATGTTCTAGCATGAAAGTCTTCAAATGAGATAAAATTGCAAAAAACAGCATGAAAAATATTGCTTATTCCGCGCTCCCTCCCACTGCTGCAGCTCCGTCTACTCGTATTGATTTACTCTCAGCTATTTCTCCTTCTTCTTCTCATCTTCGTTCTCTTGATCTTCTTCCTACAGTGAGCACTGATCCGATATCGTGACTAACAGAGAACCGATTACCTAGTAATGAAAAATTTTCCAGTCGCCTCCAAGCTGGGGAACATAATATTCGTTATCGGCTCCGGATGGTACACTTAAAAACACAGTATTATATGTTCGAAGGCTTATTTACTCCTCCACCGAGCAAAATGAAATCTAGAAGGGGAGGAAGCGTTGCCGGGATGGGCGGCAAGCCAGGCCGTAAGATGGACAAGAGGTCTGGTCGAGGTGTCGTGTTCGAAAATGAAGGACTGCGAATGCGCAGCATCGAAATCAACGCCGAAGTTGAGAAAGGTCACAGCGATTTACGAAAACTGAAAAAAGAAAACGAAACTCTAAAGCAACAAGTATGGACTCTTCGAGATGAATACGATAAACTTGAGAACTTAGTGAAAGGCATGGAGTCATCAGGAAGCGACGATGACGATGACGACGATGATGACGATGATGACGACAGCACCGAACGCAGCGTTACTGAAAACAGTAATCAGAGGAGAAGTTCTACTTTATCCAGAGATACCATTGAAGGAGTTGATTTGCTAGAAGACACGGAGAACGTGGAAAAAGTTTACAGCGGTAGTACATCTGGTTTTAATAATCAGCAACAACCGGGCGGAGAAGACTTACAATCTGCGGCAAGTGGGCCGAGTTCAAGCGTTCCAACAGGAGCGCCGACTTTGGGTGCCTCAACGGATCAATACATCAGCCCTCCCGAACATTTTAACTTAGATCAACTTCTCGACTTTGCGTCTTCTTTTCATTATGATCGACGGAAGCACTTAACTTCTGATGAACCACCTACAGTTTCTGTGACCCTTCCTAGCTCTGATGGAGTAACAACTCCAACATTTGGTCTTTCGGATAAAGGGTCGTTGGGAGCTTCAGCATTTCGTCGTAGATCTGCTACCGTGATTGAACAGGTTTCTGAAAGCGGTGGAGCAGCCGTTATAGAAGAAATGCCGAGCACATCAACATGTGATGGTCCTGCAACCAATGTGCCAACTATCAACGTACGGCATGAAAACCCAGGTCAAGGAACTTCTGTCACGTACACGAGATCCTCCTCTTACTATTTTTCAAACTCTTTAGATGGCTCCAGAAGCCAGAGTTTGGGAACAGGACTTAATGCTGCAGGTGGACCAAGATCTGGTCCGACTCTGTACGCGTCAGGTAGTCCTACTAATCTAAAAAACGGATCATCTTCATTGGACGCAGGGCTTCCATTAGTCTCAGTTTTTCCACCTCGGACTCCACTGGTGCGTCTTTCAAGCATTGAACCTAACACTTTGATGGTCAGTGTTACAGAAATGCCTCACTTGTGGGACATAACAACCCAAGAAATTATTGACGAGCTTGAGCAGCAGGTCGGACCTTCACTTCCTGACATTCATGGCGTCAGGGTAGCAGGCCGTGCTGCCTACATCAGTCTTGGCAGAAGAGAGCCTTTGCAGCAACTTTTGAACCGTGGCCTCACTGTACGAGGCAACGTCGTACCCTTAATTGACGTGACCAGGGAATCTGTTGTTGTGGGTCTCACTGGAGTCCCACATTATATAGCAGATGGTACACTTTTCATTTTACTTGCAGCGTTTGGAACCATCATTGGAGAAATTGAGCGAAGATTTTATAAAGGAGTAGACACTGGCGAAAGATTTGTACGGATGAAGTTGAAAAAACTAGTTAAATTACCCAAATACGTTACAGTGGGCGGCTGCCGAATTGTTTTAACAGTTCACGATAGAATAGGATCCATGCTTCCTGATTGGGCTCATTTAACAACTGCGCCTACACACCTTCCTCCGCAACGCCCTGTTAACCCTCAACCGTCGACCTCTGGAAGTGCTGAAGACATGTTAATATCAGAACCTTCCACTTCTGATCGACCTGCTGATAAAATTTTCGATCCATCCGTGAGAAAAGATCATCCATTTATTCAACCCGATCTTAAAACTCCTAAAACTTACTCCACTCGGTGTGTAGTAAATTTACAAGTACCTGAAAGGCCTTCCACAACGGGCACCATTCCTCGACCAATCCATCGAGAGGCTCCACCTCCACCACCTCCAAACATCGTTCCACATTCTCCTCTAAGTCCGGGACACGTATTACGTGTGGGCTCTCTCGATCGAAATCCTCGGATAAATCCTATTCCACACTCTTCCTCTTGTAGCTCCACTCACCCTCCTATCCCTCCTCATCCTAACGCACAGCAAACTCAGCACATTGCTCCAAATTCTTCACAAACACAAATAAATGTCGGTGCTCGACAAAATCCTCTCACATCTCAAGGCCAACAACTGCCAGATTGCACCCGATCTCGACCCAATTCAGTTGTGTTCGACGATACGCCTCGAGACACTCCAAGAAATCAGCCTTCATCATCTCGACCAACTCCTCTTGCCAACGGAATTTTGAGAAGAAGTTCTGTATCGCAAGAACAAGAAGCTCTCCTGCCTCAAAGACAAACTGCTACTGCTACTATACGGAGCAGATTACGAATTGGAGGTCCTCGTCCTGCGGCTGTGAGGGGCCGTGGTCAGGGCCAAAGACAGTTAAGTCGAATGGAGAGCATCAGTGAAAATACGATCAGTGAAGATGTTAGTGATGTGACGCCTTTAGGAGCCCGTTCTAGGAGAGACAGTGAGAGGAGCTCAGTGAGTGGCACTAGCAAGACTAGTTCGAGCGCCACCAGCAAACCGCGCAAGGACGTGATAGATTTACCCTGGTGTGGTTGTTGGGGTAATGGTTGCATTTAGGAGATTCCTGTAATACTGACCTCTTCTCTTGATTTTATTTTGATGTGGCCAGTAGAGTCTCTGAGAGTGTCTGGTCTCAAAGGAAATAACATTGAGTATTTTTAGTTAGGTTCTGAATTGTCTTTCCTCACTCGTAGGTAACTTTTCCTACAACTTTTTCATTGCTCGTGTACAACTTTTTCTGTTCTTTTTGTGTATATCAATCAAGAATCAAGAGAGTGGAGGTAATTCAGGATATCATGACTGCATGTGTTTCCAAAAAATAAATTTCTTCAGATGTGCCATTTTTCTGAGTTGGACAAGAGTGTTTTCGCCCCGTAGTCTCGGCGTGGCGATTGACAGCTTAGGTAACTTACTGCCGTACGAAATACACTCTCTAGCCTTTTATTCTACGTAGTGAGCCGAAATTTTTGTTAAGGAACGTTAGATGTGCAAACTTTGAACTTAGGTTATCCTTTGCTACCTAGGCCCTTGTTATCTTGATGCATATATAGTACTAATAAATAAAACTAAGGATTCTAGCAAAGTTTAAATAAACTTTATATCAAATGTTGAGGAAGTGATATTTAGTAGTGTAAATTTAAGTAAGTATTCGCCAAAGATTTTTATCAATTGAAAGTCTGTTATATAGTAAGAGTAGTATTATACGTAGAAATCTAAAACGAATCGGTAAAAATGAATTATTGGTAGTAGGGGCTGTCCTACGTCTAGTAATAGGTGCTACCCTACTATTTATAGAAGGTACTATTCTACTATTGGTAGCAGCTCTTGTCCTATAGTGTAGTAGGTGCTGCCCTTCTACTAATAGTAGGTGTTGTGGTGCTACTAATAGTAGTTGCTGTCCTGCTACTAATAGTAGGTCCTGTCCTGCTACTAATAGTAGGTGCTGTCCTGCTACTAATAGTAGGTGCTGTCCTGCTACTAATAGTAGGTGCTGTCCTGCTACTAATAGTAGGTGCTGTCCTGCTACTAATAGTAGGTGCTGTCCTGCTACTAATAGTAGGTGCTGTCCTGCTACTGATAGTAGGTGCTGTCCTGCTACTGATAGTAGGTGCTGTCCTACTATTCTCATATGGTAAAGAGATCTAACTTGACTAAGCCGTCTTAGGCAAGTATTTGAAACACAAAATGGTTGATTATTATTCCACATGTATATAGGTGTAGATGCTAGTAAATGCTTTGCTATCTACATATGATTAAACTAGACCCTCGAGAATTCTTATAGGTCCTTGGAGACGCTTCCGTTGATAGAGTTGTTGATTGTGAGCTAGATATTAAAGAGTTATATTATTAAGGGCAAGCCGTGTGTACTACACGAGGCTATCTTAAGTTACTCTCGTAAAATATAAATATTTTGTCAGTTAGAGAGCATATCCCGCTGTTGATAAAGATTAGTTCCTTGTCAAAAAATTCAAATTAAGTAGGCTATACTACTTAGTTCTTTTTTGGAGAAGTAACACTTGAAAATCGTTGTGGTTTTCTTTGGAAAGACTTTTCGGTGATTTGTTGAGCTAGCAGAGGTTGAATGGTCTTTGAAAATTAAGCCATAGTTATTCATTCAGATCGGCACACTCACTAGGAGAAATTTCGACTGTACTATTAAACTTTTGTGCAATATTCTATGGCTGTATGCTTGCTTGAAAATGTTCGAAGATGTGACTCATCTATGCAGAAAGTCAGGAAATGTGATGCTGTGCGGTTAGAAATGAGCGGCGCTTGATGCGTCTTGATGCGTGTAGAAGAAAAATGTTATGCTTGAGTAATTTTAATGACTATCAGAAGGCTTCTCAGTTAATTTTTTATTTTCACTTGATATTTTTTAATACAGCAAAATGATTTCAATTTTTTTACTAGTTTCAAGCTTCAAAAAAAATTTTTGTTGCAAGTGTAGTATTGTGATTGCTATTGTCTTTGCTATGAAGTAGTATTGAATTCAAATCAGAGTGGACTATGTTCTGGTGAGGGTGTTAACACGCATAAATTTACTCGTTTTTTTCAAGCGCTATGTGAGAAACCTGCAGTCTTTCTTTCTGTTTAGATTATTTTATTGTTGTTTTCGAACTTTTCCATCGTTTCAAAGTATCGCGTGCTCTAGATTCAAATAACAGTGAACAAAACCAATCGATATTATTATCAGGGCTGCACGAATTACGGAGCGCTCAAAAGCAGAATTTTTTCTTATTTACGCATTAAAAAATCATTTTCTCTACTCAAATTGCAGAATATTCATTTTTCAAATGAATATGATTGCAGTTGTGGTAGAATTGCCTAAATTGCTTAGCACGATGGACATTTGTACTTGTTTCTATAGGAGAGTAAAATGAACTTTTGCAGTTATTGTCGTTGGCCAGTCTTGCTCGTTTGTGCTCCTGAGAGATCGCTGTGAGAGACTTAATGCCTGGCTTCTGCTGCCAGGTCCTAACTCTCCACTGGTGTCCACTGCTTGCAGTCCTGAGGCCATTTTTATAGAATATTTATTTGCCTCTCAAACATTTCCGATCTGGTCTGACGGCATCCATTTCTTATTATATGATTCATATTTTCCAAATTCATGAAATACTGAATGTATTGATCCACGAGTTAGTCGTTTCCTATACTCAATACACAAAGTTTTCTTCTATTTTTTTCATTTCTAATTCCGACGGCAATATGTTGGACTCTTAACTCAATTCTCGCATCTGTGACTAAAATCATGTCACAGAATTTTTGTATGTACAGATTTTAATTTTCCATTTGACTTTCTGAAGAGACAACATGCGTCCATCGCACTCCGTCAACCCAACAGCCTCTCCTGACCACTGAGTAACTGTCGCTGTGTGCGTGTAGCTGGAGGCACCCGCCCGGCACTCATCTCTTTTCCCCTTTGTCTACGAATGGAACCTTTTGTCACAGTCGTGTTCACAAGAACTGAAGAAACAAACTTTTTTCTAATCAGATATACATGGCACATCCATTGGCTTTTCAATTCTCAATTCTAACACCTTAATACTGGTAATCAAACTTCCAGCTACTGTTCCCGTCCTTGTGTTGTGACGTGAGTTAGTGACTCGTAGGGACATGTAGCGATGCTCTGAAAGTTGGAAGAAACGTCAGCTTAAGTAAGTCAGTCAGTCTGTCAGTCTTCTTGGTCCCTTGCGACACAAGCAGGAGAAAATTCGAGTGCTGCTTGGAGACTCGAACCAGGCCCAATCAACCAAAGTCAGGCCTCTTAACCACTTGATTACGGTGGAAACATAGTTAATTTTTCTCGCTATGAACGCAGTGGTTTTGAGAATAACTGTCTGTAGGCAAGAGGATTAAACTGAATTTTTATCATGTGAAATTCAGAAAAAAATGAAATTTATTTGGAGTACCAATGTAGACTACTGGTGAATTTTTAGAGAAAGTTTGCGAGTAAGTATAGAGTACGTACAACTTATCAAGAGTAAGAAGTGGATGCCTTACGCTGGTTTAAGTGTGGATGTACTGGGTATATCTGATGAAACATTTTCATTTTATGTAATTTAGGGGAATTCACTAGAGAAAATAATGGATGGCATGACTCATGAATTTATAATTTTATAATTCCGAGTTATGTCGTTTAACTGTGAAAAAAATTACGAATTTTTTTAGGGAATTTTGAAAAACGTACATGCAGAAAATTTTGGCAATTTCCAATTGGAATAAGAATAACTGAAAAAATCAAATTTATAAATATAGATCATTTTATATTCATAATTATTGAAAATGATTATATATTCAAGCGATTTTATTCTATTTATTCGTAAAACAAAGTTATATGTTTTCAAATTGAAACTGGACTGCAGAGTGGAATACACAATTAGCCTCAAACAGTAACGTCTTGGGATGCTGGTGTTACAGCTCCAGAGCATGTGGAACCGCCAAAGGAAACGAAGGATTCATTCGTGAAGTAGGTCAAGAAATTCTGCGCTCCTACACGCCAATACTTACGAAAACTCCTCTCTCGATCGGGAATTTTTTATGTATTAAATTGCTGTATATGCAGTCCCTTATTGTTCCACTGAATTAGATGTTTAAATGGATCTCCGTCAAGGCGGAGCTACAAAGAAAAAATTTTTCTACTAGAAAACTATAGCAATTTTGAGTGAACTTCGAGACCCTGTGCTAAGCTGCTGAAAATGAGCCAATATGTATCTATCTTTCCACTCTAATTACGAACCTTCTTTATGGTTGATGGTCGTACAACAACCAATTGGATAACCACCCAACAGTTCAGTATGGTCAGTGAAGAAATAAAAATTGATATCAGTGGAGAACTAAAATTTTTTTTGAACAAAGTCGTGCAGATATTCTTCGAACCCAATGTGTCGTACTTCTTGGTGGTTGTTTCTTAGAGAACACGATTTGGACGAGTAGCCTCAAAACAGCACCAAGAAAGGTTCTGCTGAATAGTAAAGCACGGCTTCAATAGTCACCATATCAATGAAACGTGCTTCTTCACCATATTGACTTTCGCCTTGACACATTACCTGAGGAAACTCCTCAAACGAGTTATTTGACATAGTCTTCTTTCTTTTTAACGGCCTTGGGTGATTTTTTCATGGTTTGCAGATTGCTACTAGTTGTATGTTATATTGTTTGAGTGATCAAATTGTAGTCGAGTCCAGCCGTGATCCCGTCACGGTTTACATAACAAAAACTCAATTTTTACCAATCTCATGAAATAATTACTTCTCGTATAATAGAAATTGCTTTTAGAAAGAAAGCTGCGTTAAATTTGTTGACATATTGCGTGTGTTTTATGGTTATTTCTAACTCGAGAAACTAACTCGAGCTGCGATCGACATCCGTATGCACTTGAAACATTTCTGCATGACAGTACAAACTACCTCCTGCGTTAGGTTGCTATTACTAGGAAAACAATTAATCACATAATTTTAGGTTAGTGCAGCGGAGCTTGTTCACTGAAAGAGGAACGAATCTAGCGCCCAATAATTTGTATTTGACAAAATTATTAGGAAAATCTTTCATTGGAAATACATAATGCTTGTTGTATCATTTTAATATCAGATATTGTTCAGGCAATCAGAGAGTTTTATCATAGTACTTGAGCTCTTTAAATTACTTCATACATTCATAAGGAATTTTAATTTTTTTAACAAATAACTTAGTTCTTTTTCAATACTTGTCGGCGAATTTTTCGTTTGTACTGCAGTTTAGTTAAAAGAATGTGTTCCATTTATGTGTACATAAAAGGTTGTTTAATCTTCATGGGTCAAAGAGTGCATGAAAAATATTTGTTCAGCGTCTTTTTTTGTGTCGGCAACTGAAAATTGTGAAAGATTTTTAACATACATACATTCAGCTTTCACACACACACACACACACACACACACACACACATATATATATATATATATATATATATATATATATATATATATATATATATATATATTAATTCCAACATTAGGAATTGGAGTTAAGTGCTATATTCGAGTGTGATCTGTAGGAGTAATTGAAGTACCAATTTAATTATGATAGGGTCACATGGAGAATTAATTTTCCAGGGAGTTGTGGTAAACATCAAAAGAAAGCTGCCGAGTTTTGCTTTAGTATGTAGAAGTTTATTGCAATTCTCAAACTTGCGTCATTTGTCTCTGATAAATACTAATTCTCAAGTGCACTCCAATTCCATGTATGTGAATAATTTAAAAAAAATTCTTCTCTGAAGATTCTTGAAATCTAACTTATATACGAGTATAAATCATTGATCTCATTATTTTTCGTATGTTGTATAACAGCTGAGTTAGTTGCGCTTGATTCAGATCCAAGTAAAATCTTAAGTTTGCAGCAGTATGCCGGAGGTGAAGGAATGAGTTACCATAGAGTTAGGAGAGACCGCCACACGAGCTACGGTTGGAGCAAAAATTAATCGGCATCTAGTTTTGCATTCAGAAGCTTCTTATACAGTTTTTAAACTACATTATTGATTTTTTCCTAAAAAAATAAATGAGTTGGTATTTTTGAGATAGAACTGCGTTGCAGCTGGCATAGAAATATTAGGTTATCGCCTAATAATAAAAATAATAGAAGCATAGGATTTCAGAAGTGATAAAAACTTATTCATTTAACTATTATGTTCTATTTTCATTTACGACCTTTATCCAACGTTTTATCAAATCATATATTCCATCTTTAAGAAACATTGTACTGCGATAAACAGTATTTATGTTTTAATTACTTCATCTCTATCTAAGATATTTTACTGCGTTTAAAAATTCAAAGTACTAAAATAAAAGATAATCAATAGAACAAATACTAAGAGAAAATGGCGGATGATGCAAAACCTCATAATTTTCGTTTTGCAACTTTCGGACCGTAGCTTGAGATTGTCTTGGAGCAAAATTGGGTCATCTCTATTCACTAGTGTAGTTTTTTTTACCAAATTTCCTGTACGATATTAACTTCCTGGCAATGCGATGTTGTAGATACTGTTTTATCTCGTGAAAAAGAATAATGCGACTGAGGGACTGAAAAAACGACCAATTAAAACTGTAATTTTATTCATGACGACCTTAGTGGTCTGTATGGTTGTACATCATATTCAAAGTCGTGGAACATTCATCACATACAAACTGTTGCAGAAATAGAAGAGGGTAGTATGAATGAAAATCTTCAGTAGTTACCTGAAATTGTCGAAAAAAAATTAAATTTTCCGTTCCGTTAGGTTCTCAAAGAGCTAAATTACCGAGCTGTGAACTTGGGACAAACCAAGAAAATTCTTCTACTGATAAAAAAACATTCTCGCTATTTACACATATTGTTCTTTTGGAAGTTATTGGACTATTTCCATAATTTTTCAATGAGGCATATATGTATTATCGTAGTAAGAAATATATGTATTGCTATGTAATGATGCTGAATAGCTTGAGTGCATTCTAATACTAAATAGACTAAAATAATTAACGCAAGAAAAGGAGTAAGGTATAACTGTTGAGTAAAACACGTTAATTCTGTCGAAACTCAAGACATTTCATCTCCAGGAATTAAACACAAATGCTCGAGGAATCTCAAATTAGTATAGTGTGTAATGACTTGCGTTTTTATTGAATTATTCTTCATAGCTTTTTTATCATAGAAAGGCTGATTAGTATGAAATCGTATTAAACATTGAACTATTTCGTATGCACTGAATAACATTTAATTTGCAAGATCTAGTAAGATTATGTTACACTAAATTTCTAAGCTGGTGCATTCAAGTCAATCTACAAAATAATAACCAGTTAAGGTGAAAGTCATATCATTAGCGCTCACTTTAATTCAACTTCCTATATTGTGTATCTTCAAGTATTACTGAATGCACTACAATGAGAGAATCACCATGAGACGAAGATTTGGCGGTCAAATGTCAGAAGCCACACGCATCAAAATTGGAGACTAATTTCCTGCATGTGATGAACATGAGAGATGTAAAGTGGCGACCACGGTGGCGCGACCTCAACGTTGTCGTAAATTTAGGGCAAAAGTTAGAGGGTCGGCGTTAGTAAACGACATTAAAAGCAGATTGTAAATTTACAAAAGATTTAAGAAGATTGATTGTACTAATGCCCACCTCGTGCCAGTTAAGTAAAACTATGATAAAGATGATGTCTTTTACTAAAAAAGTGGTATTAGTTAGTGCAATATATGTATTCATTGTTCAAACATTTTTGTTTAACGATCATCACAAAAATGTTATTCAGTTTCTTAGAGAGTAAAAATTTTGTTTTTTCTATTCTCTATTGATTTATAAATAGTTCTGAAGATTATCAAGTTACACACAACATGCTATTATTTATATATTTAAACTGATGTGAAATATAAAAGGTTTGCGACAGATTTGAGTTCCTTCGAAGTTCTATAAAAGCGTCATCTGATAACGTGACTTGCACCTGGTCTTTATTCTTCCAGGATTTTAAGCAAGTAACATCAGTAGGTTGAATTTTATTATCTGTAATTTCATTTAAGAAAGTCGAAATTCTAACATAAAATAGGCCATTTCAAATTTTTTCGTAAAGTTGCCTCTATCTGAACAAGTCACCTGTATTAGTCGCTCATTGTGTAGCTTATGCGAGATCAGTCTTCAGAAAAAATGTTTGATGGCAAACTTATTGGAATGATGAAAAGGTATCTGTGTTTGTGATCTGAATCAAATCTCACAAGTGTGAGGAATGGTCTCCAGAGTTGATGAGCTCTCGCCCGTACAGTACTGTTCATACGAGATGTGTTCCAGCGTCGTAAAACAATGATTTAATGATGATTTGTGCCAAGTGATGGATTTTGCGTGACCGCTATCGGGAGATTTATAATAATATATATGACTAATTTGTGTTCGTGTTTTTATTTCAAACAATAGTGTTATTGATAGTGTTTATGAACAATCGTTGATGGCGTTCAAAGGTCGAACGAAGAAACCTGCAACAGTTCTCTGTTCAGACAACCATGTTTGCGGGCTGCAGCTCATTGCAATGCCCTGACGACGTCCATGAACTCGCTCAGAAAATTATTTGACTCGCTTGCATAAACACTGGATAACAGAGCGACATCTCATGGTCGATGCGTAGCCTCAAAAATGTTATCGTCTGTTTGCACCAAAATAATTTTAAATTCGTGTTTCGAATCACGAGCCATTTTTATTTTAAATTTTCTCTCAATTAAAGACAGCGAACTCCATTAGGCTTCTCTGCTTCTCTTCCTTAGATTGCTTGCAATGCTAAAATTGACGGACTTGTCTAGTATAGGTTATTCATTTCAAGTCAATATTAGGTATGAAGTTTATTAATACAAAGTCTGCAGCCAAAACGTACAGAAATTTCAGGTTATTCTTCTGCACTTCATTGCATGTTATTTTTATTTTCTGTAAGATGTGGCGTTGACTTTCCAGAAAAATATACCGAAAAAAATACCCAGGTAGTAAAACCTATGTATAATTTTCTAACTCCTCAGTGAAAAATTGCGCAATCCATCATTCGTATCCTGCCAGGACGTATTGTGAATGTTCCTAAAATACCGTGAGTGAATTTATTCTTCTCGATGTTTACAGCGTCACTCATTTTGTGGGAGTCGTTCTACAATTTTACGACAAACTTCTATGAAAAGATGGCCCAATATATCAGCGGGTATCATTAGAAGATAGATCTCATTACTTGAAGTTACTTGTATGAAAGTACTTGTGGCTTCACTATATTTAGATTCGTCTTGACTTCGGTCAATGTTTATCATGCGCGAGAGGAATTTTTTTTTAAATGTTCTATGACAGCTAATAAAGTGAGAAAAATATACGTGACGACCGCCTGCCTGAAACTAAACTTCTCATATGTGAACTTGCATAATTTACTACACAACTTTTCTGCATCAAGTTAGATGAGAGAAAATTTATTCGGAGTAATCACAGTGATAAGCGAACATCAGGTGGGAGTTTGACGCATACATCAGAGATTAAAGAGAAGAAATTTCGCTCAAAAATTTACTCTCATGTAACACCTATTTACATCCAATTTAGCTAGGCCAAGCAATATAGTAAAAATTTGATCTATCTTCTATGTTACTAACGGAGAAATGAATTGTTTAGCCTAACATACTAAGGATTAAGTTGATGACAGTGCTGGTACATTCGTGGCGAAGAAAATGCCCCGTATTTTTTATGGCTATGCAATGACTTCAAGTTGCCGTGTTATTGAATGTATGAAATAAGAAACACTGTGGCGTACGTGTCCCAACGAGCGTTTAAGCTAAAGCCAAAGCTTGAGTAGCGTGATTTTAAGATTCATTTGAAAAATAGAATAGAATTTGCGTAAATTATAATTTTCAAGGTTTGATGTGACGGTATAAGTACGCCCATAAGCTCATAGATAAGCTTTCATAAGCTTCTTGCAATAGCAATAAAATGCGTGGACGTGCTGTTTGAGAGCGCCAATTTGATCTTAGCGAGGCAGGTTAGTGTCACAAACAAAACTTTTGTCGCACTGTAGAGACAATTCAAACATCGCGTATCTCTCTTAAATTTGAAACGGCCTTTGCTCAACACTTCTGTGTCAACTTTCTCTTCAATAGGTGGGGATTTTCCTTGATGCAAATCTCCCTTTTCAACATGTAATCCTTTGAATTCCGTCTGATTTGCTATAGGAAGCTTTTACATAAATCAGCTGAAGTGTTCAATTTCAATTAGACATTGAATGCCTTTCGCCGATTTTATTTCACTGGGTCATGTAAACGGTTCTTAATGTCCAGGATGATCAAATAATGTGAACTTCAACTGCCGCAGTTGGTTTTCTTTTTTCAAGGATTCCTTCTTGAGTTATTTACAAAAATAAATGCGGATTTATTAGCTGTGTTTTCTTGCTATCCTTTTTTACCAATTTAGACGTTAGTTCAATTTATTGGCCGTGCCAATCGATCCGCATATATAGCACACATAAATGCATTTTCTAGGTGTGCTAACTTCCGATGTCAACTTTAACACTGTGAAAATATGTGAAGGATGTAACCATTAAAAATTTCAGAAGGTAAGTTTGATTCAATGAAAGTCCTAATAGATGAGCCACAGTTGGACGAAGGCGGCTTGTTCTGCCTTCGTCGTGAACTGGTCCTCTGCGACTGCATTACTTCACCTACGTGAAATATTGCAACCGCATAATTCTACTAAAATCTAATGGTACAAGTGTATTACATTGATCTTTCTTAATAAAACAATCACTTCTGTATCGAAATTATTTCTGAATATGTCAGTGGTGTCACTATGTTAAGTAAATTTTGAGATAGGTAGTTGATAAACACTATCAAATATTACTCTTATATTTGTACGAACGAATGAGATTAAAAAATGTACAATTGCCGGAGACAGAAAAGGACTAGCAATACATGTTTTCGTTACAGACCTTGTTTTTCACTTGCTAAAATTCCATTGTTCTCCAAAAATAAAAGTAGAAATCAAATTGGGCTGCCTTTCGTTTAAGAGAAACTAGAAAATGTTTCTCAGTAGCCAGACCGGAAAAAAATCAGCGCTGCTGGTGGTTGTGTTTTTCAAGAGGTATATATGCATCGATCAACTGTTTTTTAATAGTTTTAACAACCTGGACAATAACTTGGATTCTATGACATTTGTTGGGCATTGCATATGTTATTTTAATCCGTATTTTTTATGTTTACCATTAGCAGATTGGAAGGAGATCAATGTAGGGTACTGATAATTGACAGTACAAAAGCTCATTCCACGCAACACAAGCTACATACTCGATTGAAATTGGCCAACTTTTCAATTTCAAACAGGAGAGCCAAACGTCTTAATCGCCTACGAAATGAAAAAGAAAGCCTTTCTGGAGTCGAGCAACCCTTGAGTCGAGTAAATCGGTTAATTTTCCATCGTGCGATTTGCGTTCAAGAATCAGAATATATCAGCATCGAAGTAAGCATACCGAGAAGTTATAAAATCACTCTTGCTGCCTCCTCTACTTGACTGTGCTATGATTAATCTAGTTACTGTTAGAATATATGGCAGCGTTAATTTTCATCCGTATCGCTAGTCCAAAATCAAGACGTACCCAGGCATTTTACCTTCACTAGAACAGTGTAGTTAGTATACAGTCAATGAGTTGTAGGCTCATATAGTTGATGTTGCGTCCCACTTCAGTTAACGTCCATTTTTAAATTAAAATCAATTTTTTCAGAACTTTTAAAATAGTTGGAAGTTATTGGTTATTGTGATTCTTGCCTGCATGTACAAGGATGAGCCATAAAAAACGAACGTCCCTTTTAAATTGCGATCACTTATTGTCTGTTTAGCTAGTGATATAAATACAACCACCATCGGAAAGCTAAAAAAATGAGGATGTGTATGCATATGCTACAAATTTTCAAACTAAGTTACTCTGGCTTCAATGCAGCGGGATAGCCGACAGTCGGAAGCACCGATTACTTTCCGTAGAGTTTCACTGGGTATAGCTGCTATGACTTTCCGCACTTTTTCATTCATGTCGGTAATACTATCTGGATTTACGCTGAAAACCATCTCCTTCTAAATCCCCGTAGATAAAAATCTTAGGGAGGCAGGTATTGGAACCTCGACGGCCACAGGACGTTCCCATTCCTTGAAATCACCAGCCCAGGAGAACGAGATTTCAACCAGTCCATGGCATTTCTTGAAGTGTGGGCTGGAGCACCGTCCTGCTGGTTCCTACGCTTCATTTAGACAATTCATGCTATAACCCTCATTTTTTGCACTCTACGAAACGTGTATAACAGCAGCAAGCTTCTTCGTCTTTGTTTCAATAAGTCATTTTGTAATCTATAGTCATAACCAAATAATATCATAACTCTACAAACACTTTAATATAACAGCAATGCAGATCATGAGTTCATGTTTACATAAATTCAGCTATGAGTGCAGCGGGAGAAAAAATGCTTTCTCAAATAGAGTATCGTAGGAAGAAGTGAATGTAAAACTTTTCTCTCTATGGAGCACAACCAAAACCGGCGCTCAATACCTCGTAGGAATGATCCGTTGTGTATCCTCCGTTTATTCGTTCTCATAGCTTTTTTTGCGTACATTTCTACGAACAACAAAGCAAACTCTGAAATAGGGAACACCTGGGTAGTGCTCGCCCGCATGACAATGGATCCTGCGAGTCAACACTGTCGAGCGTGAGGAACGAAATTCCATGAGCAAAGCACGCGCTGGTTGCTCTCAATTCACAAAAGTTACGGATGAAAAACTAGCAAGAATTTAGTAGGATACCAGTCATGATCAACAGTCATAAGCTATTTTTAATTGAAGCATGTCTAACAAGTTTTTACAATAGCAGTGGCTCCTGGAAGATTGTTTAAATTATTCTAATCCAAATTGAAGAAATTGTAATTTTCATTTCTGAATTTTCTGTTTAACTTTATCACCGATTCTTTTGATCATGAATTTTTTTATGAACTTATTGTCAGATATGTGCTTTATGGTAACTAAAATAAACATAGTTATATAGATAATTATAAAATAATAACTATTAACGATAATGCCCGCAGTTTTGTGGGCCTTGACGATTAACATTTCATATATGTCTAAGGAATAGGTTCTCAACCAGGGGTAAATTTATCCCTAGGCCTAAGTAAATTCACCCCTGGTTGAGAACCTCTGGTTTAAAGGAAAAACAAGCTTTAGAGCCCTCCATTTTTTATTCTCTGTAAAACTTCCGCAAACGCGTTTTTGACTTCTCCGGAGTGCTTGCTGCCTATACAAATCCTCCCTAATATTTTTAATATTTTACATTCTATGATAACTTATAAGAGATCAGTGGCTCACTTTCCGGACTCTCATGTGTCCTACATTATCTGTTCAAGTTTGCTGTTTACCAGATTGTTATATTCATGTGTATAACACTGCACCTTTGCCTGCCAGAATGTAGACGCCACTCTACCATCGGCTGACATTGGATGCTGTACACTGAACAGAGTAGAACTATTTTTGATGGGGTAAATTGTTGCTCTGCAGCTCTAACGAGCGTATTCACGAAGTAAGATTTCTTCACAGAAGAGAGCATTTATTGATCGTGCGTGTTCTGAAAGCATGTATACCTGCTGCATCAAAAACAGCACAGGAGCTCACGCGAACACTTGCTGAGTGCCCCGAGATTTACCTTCGTGAATTAAGCAAGCTAAGCTATTAAAGTTTCTGCTTGATCTCGCCCGCGCCTGTAAACATATTAACGACCGTGAAAATCTTTACGAAGCTGTGATGTTCACGGTGCATGGCTGTGTACCGCTCCCTTGCAGGTGAGCCTTGTATGAAGGTTGTCTGCAGCTGCTCGTTCTACTTGCGAGGGAATTTTTAACTCGTGTATAAAGTGCATGCTTTTACCTGAACTTCCGAGAAACAATTCACACGTGAAAACTTCACGTTCTGTAGTAATGAGACAGCGACTTGCTGCTGGTATAGCGTTGATTGTATTTCAATTATTATGTAGTCGAAAAAATGCACTGTAATTTACAAAAATAGAACATTCTTTTACTTCTTGCCAGCTATTTTTTACAATGGTTCAACTATCTATTAACGTGATTTATTTACAAAATACGTGTCAGTTGTTAATTTTTTAAAACCAAATTTTCTGGTTTTCATATCAGCCATGAATCAGTGAAAGTACCATCACTTTTATAAACCTCGGGAACTCAGGCTTGGTTACACTCGAAATGTATGCTCTATTTCTGCTGGCATATTCTGACACAAAAGCCTTGCAAGATCTTCAGGTTTGTTCTCAAATCTTGACGCGCTGTTTACTCTGAAGTTTTCATCTGGGCGCTCCAAACGAGCAGCAAGTGATGATGATCGCTGTTGACGCTGTTCAACTGAAGGTCCTTTGACGGAAGCCCTAATTGAGCGGGATCAGAGACGTTGGCGTTCCATGTCTACCTGCCCGGCTCAGTTATGCCCATTTTTCTGTGTAGAAACGGGAAACGTTTAAAATGTACTGATTAATTAAATTCTCGTTTCTGTTGAAAGAAAGTCGACTTGAGTTTACGACAGTTTGATGAAATAGTGGAATTGCTCGTTTATCACTGCCTGTACATAATATTGCGTCAGTTAATGAAATTATTCGAAAGCAAAACATAACTATTTTGACTGGTTTGGCAAACATAAACTTTAATTTTTTAGCCTCGATTGCACGCTATTCTTCCGATTGTTTAGCAGGTGAGGAAAAAATACTGGCCGTCCTTGGCTTGGCCAGCCGAGGCGCTTGTTTGTTTACTGCCATCTTTTGCTTTGAGAGGCGCCTGTTTAGGCTATGCACTTGTCAGCTTCGTCAGAGGTGATAGTGCGCATAAGTAAACTTTCATTCTTTGGTTACCTTGCCTCAAGTGGGCCCGAAAAATTAGTAAAGAATCAGTGATTATGAAGGGCATCCAAAAACCACTTGGAAAATTTGAAATAATGGCGATTGTTATAGCAAATAAAATACTACAGAATTTCGGTGGCCCAGTTCCTTTACGAATATCCTTGAGATATTGGATTCGATGGGAAATTCAATGCCCCAATCATTACACACGGCTTACTTTCATTGTGTATGTCAGAATATTTGGCCGTTATCTTTCTGCAAAGTCAGTTCAATGGAGCTGGTAATCTAACATATAATTTAGAAATATATCCTTTTATTCCAGCTCAGTGGTTGGAACCATACCCTTGGCCAGTACATAATTATGTTTTCAGTATTATAAAATAATAGCGTTTGGAAAAATTACGGATTATGATGATCATTGAAATGAAATACCGTGCAGACTAGAGATACTGCCTATTAACACATAGCTCCACCGTCGTTGGTTCGCTGACAATTCCACTACACTCACTTCACCCTAGCAGGTGCTCTTAGTAGCAGAGCGCGTGCGCATCTCAGCGAGGATTAAGTTGCCGGAACAAACAAAACGCGCGACTTTACGACGTGAGAGTCACACGCAGGAAACTCCTAGAGGTATTTCCTCCAGGTGTCAACAGTAATAGCGAAAATTTAACTGTTGAGGTTTTTTGAGCTATTCAGTAATATTAGTTATCGTAGTTTCAATCATGCACAGCGTTTGTTACCTTGTTGCCTTACGTATCTCGCTACATGGAATCTTATTTTGAAGAAATATTTCGAAGAATATTCTAGAAGACTAATTATTTCTATATTTGCGTTTAAGTAAGAGTTACTCAAGGGAAATTTTTCCTCGCTACTTTCTACATTCAGACTAGGGACATTTTAAAGCAGTGAAAGCTTTTATATGGCATTCAGATTTCCGCACAGTAAAAATATGCGTAAAAGATTGTCATGATTTTCCTCGCGTGTTATTATAAGTTTAACATTAGGAGGTCAAGAATATAACCTCTTTGCATAAGTAAGAGCTTCTAACCTGACTCAAATTGTATAACAATGTTATTGATAACGAGTAAGGAAAACGGGGGGGAATAAGGAATTCCTTCAATTTTGAATTGTTTCTCATGCCTAAAAAGCATATTATAGTACAATAGTGCTCGTTTTTTGCAAACGATTTAGTAGAATGTTTAATTCTTAGAAAATATATTAATATCAAACTGGAGCAATAATGACTAATAAATGTTAAATTCTGACTACCTATTTAGACTCAAGTTTCAGGGTGCCAACATCAGCATTGAACGAAGTTCGACAACGTGCAATTTTTCGTCGAACAAAAATCTGCAAAAATGCAGGGCAGATATTAAAGTCACCATATTTCCTGGAGGATGTTTGCTTCCGATGCCGGAATAATGTGTGGTAAGTGGCAGAATGGAGAGCCTCACCTGACCGTCTTATTAGGGGCGTTAAAATTCATAATTCATAGACCTGAAATTTTATGAGACCCTTCAGTGCTGCCTGAGCGGCCCCACGCTCCGCTGGCCACGCTGCTCTGATAATGGACTTCAGGGTACCGATGTATGAGACTGTTAGTTTTACTTCCTTGGTGTGGTGGTAAAATTACACTTAGAGCTTCGTGTTGTGCCTCACTTTTGTCAAGCTATTAACTCAACACTTCACGGTGTTTGAATTCACTTTTTTCGCAACAAATCGTCCTTTCCCATTCAATACCTCTTCATTCTTGATCGTGCCTGTTCCATCGCCTTTAGCCGTAATCTCTACCTGTACAGTCAATACTAGTTTATGCAATGCTCTTTTTATAGCAGAGTTTTCTCCCGCACTTTTTGTACTTTCCTCATTGACTTTTTTTAAAAGTCATTGCAAAGGAAGAACTGTTCGAAATTCAAATACAGGATTTATGTCTTGGTATCGTTCTCTTGACTACCGTAGAAGCTCTGATATAACATATCAATGCACAGCTATGCAACGCTGTTTCGTTGTCTTCCAGCAATTGTCTTCCTCGTCAGTCTTATTCAGTGGGGTAAAATTGATCAGCTCATCAAAAATGAATATGATGACAGTCTCTTCTCATATGTTTACATGGACTTGACCCTCCTTATTTAGAACATAACCTTGTGCACTTGTAATAATTTCTTGTGGGGTAATTTCCGGGTCATGGTTTTGTTTTCTTCTTTATTCGGTTTGTATGTCCTGCTTGAGACCTTCATGTGTTCATTCGAATATTTGTTTCCTTCACATTTTCCACGCCGTATCACTTTAAAATGGTATATTGAAGTACAACTGTCGGTCTGGTACCATACCAAACTTCTCAATAAAGTAAAATTATTCAGAATAGTTGTAACTGGTATACTCATAGCCAAGGACTAATGTATGATGACGACCAGCGTGGGATATAATTTTAATATGCTGATTGTTCTCTAAAAAAAATTCTAAGATGCATTTTATATTTAACGAACTCAAGATCACTTCACATCCAAACTTTCATTAACTTTCAGCTTTATTGTTCTTTAGAACAAAGGAACAACAAAATTGTCTTGCGACTTTTTCTACTAGATTTATATTACTTTTTATTTTTATTTTTACATAATATATACAGGGTGTCTCAAAAAAATGTACTCACTCTTTAACCGTTGCTAACATTCTGTCTTCTTTGTGTTGCAGGTGGGAGGTTCGAACCTTTGCGAACATGATTAAATGTGATTAAAGAATCATGTTCGCAAAGGTTCGAACCTCACACCTGCAACACAAAGAAGACAGCATGTTAGCAACGGTTAAAGGGTGAGTACATTTTTTTGAGACACCCTGTATATTTAAATTAATATTACAATTGCTTAGTCATAACTGAATCTTTTTTAGTTTTTAAGATAAGCCGCCTACTACAGTATGAGCTACAGATTGTGATAGTAAATCAATAATTGATAAAAAATTGTAATTGTTATTGTAATGAAACAAAGGTATTTATGCCATCACAGAAATCAGACATTTATATAAAGTGTCATGAATTTTCACGTTTCATATTATTTCATTTAGAAAGTGGCATCCTGAAAAATGATCAAGTATGCAGCCCCAGTCGTCATTCCAAACAAAATTTTCCATTCAGAAGGCTATCGTTTATCATCTTCACACACAGACAGCTCCAGACCACCATGCAGGTCCAAAGGGCATTCACAATAAAATTCTTCCCCAACCATCAGCATCATGGGCCAAATATTGTGGTATTTCATATATAATTGTGAGATTTCACCGAGCTGCTTCAATTCAACCTCAGATCTCCACTGGCAAAAAGTGGGTGGAATTACAGAACCTAGAGGCAGTGAAGAAGTGTTTTCAACAAAATTCAAAATTTCACATTATACATACTGCAAAGATGTGTTCAAGATATGGAACTATCACGCTAATTCTGAGAAAAAATCACGATTGGAAGGCCTACAAGCCACACCTGACGTAAATTATATCAGTCCGGTAAACAAAGAATCCAAGCTGGTGGCCTGCATTTTTTGGCTCAGTTTCGAAGAGGACTGATTCCAGTGTGTATAATCTGGTCCCATAAAAATGGTTTATTTTAAACCAGTCACCAAACAAGCAAATCAAGTACTTTGCCTCTATAAACCCCCACACTGTAATCGAATGTAAGAAGGCTTATGAAGAAAAAGTTATCTCCTGGATTTACGTGGTGGATGGGAGGATGCCGCTTTTGGTTTGGTGTGAATTAGACATCAACTCTAGTGTCTACCTGTAAAAAGCCTTGAAGAATGCAGTCTGGCATGCATTTAAGGCTGTGGCTACAAGACGTCATTACTGGTTTCAGCAGGGCCGCGTCAGCTGCCATGTGACAGCACCGTGTCTTCAGTTCCTAGAATCTAAGTTTGGTTAGATATTAATTTCGTGTCTGACGAATTACTTTTAGGCTCCATGCTCTTTAGATTTGTTTTTCCTTTATTTTTATATTTTGGCCCAGGCCGTGCCACACATCATGTGTCAACCAAGCACTCTGGCAGAGTTGAATTGTATTGTGGAGGACTTCGCAGCCGATATCAGTGAAGAGGATATCAGAAAGATGACAAGCGACACCAAGAAAAGAGCGAAGCTATAAAGAGGTTCGCATAAAGGGTATTTTTAGCATTTAAAGCAATAAACACAAATCCCGTTTTGTTAAAATATAGCGATTAAATATTTTTTGTTAATTTTTGTTTAAATATTAATGTCGATAACTGATATACTAGTACGTTAGAGCGTGTTTTTTTCTTGCTCTCGTGCAGTCTACGCATACAGATACGATGTTTCTGTAGAAAGTCTTCTACTGCTGAAAATATAGCAAAGCCCTTGAATACAACACTCGTACCTTAAGCGGACAAATGTAGTACCTCAATAACTAATAATAGTTGTACGATTATATGTTATATAGGTGAAATAAGTACAGTTTTGCTCGCAGGTTGTAGAATCTTTTAATTCTTGAGACTCTGCCTATTTTGAACACTTTTGTTAGCTCAAATATTGTTAAGAGTCATTAATTTTTTTGTGTTGCTCAAAGTTCCTCAATAACTAGTGTTCATTTCATTACCCTTCGCTCATGACTTCTTTTAATTTTGAACTGATGGTAGGCACATGTGTGAAATGCCCTTATTTCAGGAATAGTGTACTTGCGTTAATTCACGTTTTCTGAATATCAGTGTTTATGCGTTATTTTTCACAGTTCATTCGTTTTTATTTTACTTTACCATAACAACATTGCCAGTATTTTTTTCATCTCTTGAGTGTGGAAATCACAGAAAAATGAGTGTCAGGAAATGTTTTTAAATTAAAAATTTATCGTCAGAGTAACGTGAATTTATGCCACCTATAGAAATACAGAGAATTCAATGCCGTCAATATATCAGAAACCGATATGGAACACAATCCCTGTTGTTCTACATACGCAAACTAATGTATGCGTTGTGAGCGCAGTACACAAAACCCTGGGGTCAAAATCTAACTTGCGTCATAAATGTATTAAAATGTTAGACAAATTGTGAAATATATTTTAAATTTCCTTCTTCCATCTTGGGTGAAGTTTTAATGTTCAAAAAAATGTGATACAATTCTTTAAATCCAGTGAAAGTAATTGATGTAGTCATATATGGTCTGCTGGAGTTAGATTTGTGCATTTGCAGATTTGAAGAACCATGCCTTTAGCTGGAATTTAAATAAATTTTAATTTTCCATTCAGTGATTCATTTGGTATGCTATAGAAATAAATTTTGTGCATATCTTTCGAACTTATGGTTCAACGAACAATAAACTCAACACCCCTAATTTGCGTGCTAAAATATTTTCAAATTGTGGTATGTTAGAACTTTCTCTTCTCATGACATTTTTCATCCATTAAGGTTTTTATACATGAAAAAGTAGGCGAAATACTGAGTTATTATAATCTTCCATGCCAATAATTGGCCCGATATAGCGCTAGTCATTAGCCTAAGTGCCGATGCTATGTCATCTGACCGTCTGTGAAGTATTGGATGTTCGTTGATTTGGCGAGTAGCGACGTAGAGCTTCAAGGTTTCTCGTCCGCCTAACAATTATTGCAGGTATTGAGCTGCCAGCTGGACTGTCAGCAAAGGCAACGAGAAGATGTATTGGATTTTCATGAGCTTGCCAACATATATTAAATGGCGGCCGTTCCGTAACTTTCCTGTAAGATTTTTCTTTCCATTTAACAAAATGCGACTGTTTTTTACAGTTTTCTCATTCAACAGAATGCCACTGTTTTTTTACAGTTTTCTCATTCAACATCCTGACGAGGATGTCAGCAAGGCTGTGGAGTTGGAAGTTTATGTTTTGACTCCGACTCCTGAATTTTTAGGAAGTCCCACTCCTTTATAGCAGTATTTTTTGCCCGACTCCAGCTGCCTCACACAGACAAACGCAAATAACAGGGACTAGCTAAGACACATCTTAATAAATCTTAAGAAAGTAGTAAATGTTTGCAAGTGATAACACTTCATGTAGTCTGTAGTCAGTATACTTGTTACAGTATTTGCCATCGGTATCTGAAGCACGGAAAGAAAAGTTATTGTCATGAGAGCGTCTGCACGAACAGAATGTATGGTGCTGAAAAAAATGAATAAGCATCTGAGATGACTTTGGTAACAGCATCATGAGTAAAACTTGGCAAAAAGAGCCCCATTAGCTTTCTTTGATCTATGCAGGCTGAGAATTTGGCAAAATACAGTCTTCCGAATCAGTAGGGTTTTTATAATCCAGAAAAATATTATAGAAAAAAACAGTACACCTACATCTTTAGTGGATTGAATTCCTTTAAAATGTTTTAACGATCTTGTGTATTTTTGTGTGCTATCATTACACAGGGTAACAACCAAAAAATCGTCAGGGGTTTCTCAGCTGATTTATACTAATTTTGGTGTTCTGAGTCCGAATATCACACTGATTTTGCTCTATCAGGTCAACTTTTTGAGATACAGCCATAGACCTACATGACGAGCTATACTTGTGCTAATATCAGGGGTTTTGAGTTCAATCATATTTTTCTTGAAGAATATA